>PVIH01009485.1:0-48215 GCA_004025045.1 Sigmodon hispidus | reverse complement strand
ATGATTTGAAATTTTCAATGGTTCACCAAATGTTTGGCAAACATCAAATGTACAATATGCTATGTGCTAAGGATACATGGAGATACAAGTACAAAGAAAAAGGTGACACAGGCACAATATCTCTCTCTCTCTCTCTCTCTCTCTCTCTCTCTCTCTCTCTCTCTCTCTCTGTCTGTCTGTCTGTCTGTCTGTCTCGGCATCACACAAATATTCAGTTAGTTGTTTAATGTGATGTAGGAGCCTGACATGCATTCACCGAAGGTAAATAGGGAAGACGGCAATCAAGCAGCAGTGTTTGCTGTGCCTTCAATGATGAATAGGGTCTGAGAAGATTGAGGAAAAGGGAGTCTGCATCAGGACAAGAGTAGGGAAAGGGAAGGAAGAGGTAGGTCATCTCAGAGTATACATGCCAGAGGAAAAGTGGAATGTAGTACTGAAGAGAGTTTTGGTTTGCTAGAACACATAATTTGATTTGCTTTCCTTCTCACCAACTTAGATGCCATGCCTTCTCACTCTATCTACTCTATTTCATGTACTCAACTACTCTGCTTCTGTCTTCATAGATACCTACATGGCAAAGTCCCAACTCTACATCTAACTGTCAGAAGATTAATGTATGTATAGAAGAAACTACTTTCACTTTTTTAGGACACTGTACCTCAAGTACAAATGGAAGACAGTTGAGCACACATACACTATTAGCTTACCCACAAGCTCATCTTTCTAAAAATTGTTTTTAGACCCACTCTTCGAATCTCAAATACTTGTTACCTCCCCCTACACACACACACACACACACACACACACACACACACACACACACAACCTTATCTCTCAGTTTCAGCCCATGTTTCTTTAAGGAAAGTAGCATTATTTAGAAGAGAAGTTGCATATATTCCTATGACCATTTACCAAACACTCTGTGTGCCTATACATGTTGTCTTTTCCCCATGGTTCTATATGCACATGCATGCTTCAGCTAGAGTTAAGTACACTAAATATTAGTATTTACACCAAATGTGTACTAAATATTATTCCTTATCACCCATTTACATCTCAGTTTCTCTGATTTTTCACACTTAAATTTTTCTTTCTACTTAGGGTTAGGGTTAGGGTTAGTTAAATACTTCCATGTTGTATACGATTTTTGTTTGGATTTTTTGGTCTAGTTTAGAGGTTTAGACTTATAGTTTTATAAAAATACATGTAGTCTTATAGAATTATATAGACATTTGTATTATTATTATTGACTGATGTAGGGCCCAGGCATATGATCTGTTGATTTTTTTATTTGAATTAACTTATTTTGTCTAGTTGGGTGGCTCAGTACCTTTTTTATAGTAGTATTTTATTTTTCTGTGTGTGTCTGTTGTCTTTTTGTTGTGTCTGTGGTGGCTCTCTGGCATTTGTGTCTGATGTGTGTGTCTGTTTTGAGATGTTTCTGAGATTTCTTAGCCTTGTAGTCCCACCCACACTTCCTGTCTGCCTTTGGCCAATCAGTTTTTATTAAACCCATAGGCGGGACAAATATTTACATTACCAGCATAATCCCACTGAACTTCCATTTAAATCATCAAAAAGATCCCTTTTCTTGTCCCCCTGGGCTACTATAGTATGGCAGCAGAATATGTTGGAAGTGTAGCCTCTCTGTCTTTGCTTCTTTAACTCTGCTTTCTCTTGAACTCATGAGTCCAGCAAAAGCTTTACCAACCCTAACCAATCTGTAAACTGTCCTTGTTAGGGAACCAACATAAAGGCCAATTCTCCACTGTATCTCTTCCAGCCTTTGCTCTATAGACCACATTCTTTTCCCCAACACTCTTTCGTCACAATGCTTCCTGATATTACATCATCCTCCTAAACCAAAATATTGTATCTATAAAACACAGAGGCTGAAACAACTCTACAATTAGTTTCTCAGTTTTTAACTGGACTTGTACAACTTTTCCTTTTGTATATATTGTATGTGTATATGTACCTGTGTGCACAGGTGAGCATGCATGGAGATCAGATATTGGATAGGAATTAAGCTCCAGTCATCCTCCTGATTCAGCACCATGTCCTCTCAACCTATACCTTGAACTAGGGTTACAGACATGTGTGGCCATGCTCTGCTTTTTATGTGAGTGTCAGGATCCAAACCCAGGTCTTCAGGATTATGCAAGAGCTCTTGGTAACTGAGCCATCTGCCCAGCCCTTCTAGGTCATTTCTATATTTAAAAAAGGACTCAGTTATTTTTGAAAACATAAATGAAGTATTGATAACATTACTCTTATTAAAACTTTCTGAAAGCTAAGTTGGTACTTTCATCAGTAAAGTGCCATGGAACAAGCCAGAGAACTAAATTCAGTCCTTCAAAAGCAATCTGAATAAAACAAAACCAAATAAAAAATATGTGCTGGTGGGCATGTGTTACATGATCTGGCTATAATGAAAGAAACTCAGAGGCAGATATTGCGGAAAGACTGAAATATCAGAGAGAGGAAACACCACAGTCAAATCTCACCCAGCTATCTCCTAGCTTCCTCTGCTTTGCTCCTGGTCACGTCTAATTGCAGCTGTTTTCCTAAGCCTGCCATAAATACCTTTTTCACCCAGTTGTATCCCATTCAGGTTAAGATTAAAGGTGTGAACGACTCTATTTGGTAGTCAACCGTGAACTCAGAAAGATCTCTGTCTCTGGAGTTATGGGATTAAAGGCACAGGTCACGACTCCTAGCTTCCCTGTGCCTGGATTAAAGATGTGTGCCATTGAAGCCCAGCTGTTTGGCCTTGTACTCACCAAGATCCAGAACTCACTTTGTACCTTTTTTGTAAGATCAAGTGCCCTAACTTTAAATATATATTTAATATATAATTTATATTGTATTTATATACTTACAAATATTTGTTATATTGATAATTTATAATATATTAATATATTAACTATATCCTATATACTTAGCACATTTGATATATATTAAATATATATTACATTAAGTATATTTAAAGCAATGATATTTGATTTTACACACACTATATATAGTGTGTGTATTATATATATATATACAGCGTGTGTAATATATATACACATATATATGTGTATGTATGTGTATATATGTGTGTATATTTATATATATATAAAACTCTGGATAGTGACAAACATACATATACATAAAGGTAAGTAAAATTTTTTAAAAAAATTGAAATGTTCATGACTAGAGATAAAGCTCACTGGGCAAAGTGCTTGGTGTGCAAACATGGGGACCTGAGTAAGCGGCACAACACCAATGTAAAAGGAAGGTATACTTGTGGTAGCATGTGGCTGTAGCTCCAGCACTGAAGACAGAGACAGGTAGGTCCCAGTATCCTCTGGCCAGCCAGTCCAAGTGAAAACAGTGAGCTCTGGTTTACTAAAAAATTCCCAGCAACAACAAAAAACAACAAAACACCCCCCCAAAACAGAAAAAAACACCAAACAAACAAACAAAGGCATAGAGCAATAGAGAAAGGTAACGGAAGTTAATCTCTGACCCTCACATGTACACAGTGACTGCACTCACACCTATGTGCATGCATACCACATACATACTTGGTTATTTTAATCATACATGAGCAAAATGTAATTTTTGTGCCATACCTCACAAAATTTTGACATCACTCTCACCACAACCATCACACTGTCTTATTTCTAGTAAAACTATAGTCAGCGTGGTATTCCTATTCCTCAAACTAACTCCAGAAATATTACCATCTCAGAACTCTGCATGCAGTCTCTTAGCCAATAATATTCACTAGGAATGTACATGTTGTTAACTAAAACAAACTTTAGCAATAATCTCTATTGTTTGTTATCTCCTTATTATTTTTGTTTTCTTCTAGAGCTTGCATAACAGCAATATTTATATATAGTCCCAATAAAATAAAATTTCTGTATAGAATTGTACCTGGTATATGGCACATACTTATTAATGTGTTAATGATCAAGTGAAAACAATAGCACTATTATAAAAATTATTATATACTATACAAAGTGCTTCACATAAAAACCAGTCATTCAGTCCTTAGAACTAAAATTAGGACACAATTAAAGGGGATATAATTTTATTTTCTCCATTTCAACTAATAGAAAAACAGTCTTAAACAAAGTATCCAAAACTAGGCTGTCAAAACCTTAACTGAGTAACAAGAACCAAATTTAAATCCAGATGTTAACTGTAGAGCCTATACTCTTAGCTTTGAGGGTGAGTTTCAACTACAAAAATATGCTCATATTCTTCTTCTCATAGCACCATAAAAAAAGAGGAGGAAGAAGAAAGAAAAAAGGAAGACCCACAGATTCCGCCCCTCCCCCCTGCCCAGGTACTTTTTCATAAGTACAAGGAATGACTTGATAACTCTGCCTGTCACACAGGATATCTTTATACTTGGTACTAATAAAAAGCAATAATAGAAGTGGAAAGTGTACATGTAGATAGATAAGTGCAATTAAAATCATCAATCCATTTTTTGAACTAACTATGGAGCCTAGGGTGGCCTTAAATTCTCTCATGGTCTTCCTAGTGTTGTGTGTATAGGCATGTGCCACCATATCTACTTCCTAATTCAGACATTCTCTTGTTTAATTTTTCTGGTTAAATTTTTAATAAAATTATCAAAGAATGGACATCTTTATTTTGAAGAGTTACTGATGGAAAGGCCTCAGGTAGCTTGAGAAACTGCAAACAGAAAAGTTGACTTGACAGAACGTCTATGCATAGTAAGGATACAGGATGCTTCAGGGAAGATCAATAAATCAACCTCCATTTGAGCCACCACTGGGAGCACATCCATTGCTCTGAACTGATCCACAGAGCATGAGAAACCTACCAGAGTAACCTCACTTCCGAGGAAAAATAACTTCCCTTCTTCCACTAGCTTTCACCTACAAACAGACCCTTAGCTGTTCATTACTGAGTTCTGCACTGGAAAAGAGTCACAAAAAAGTAAACCTTCAACTACTATTTTATTTTTTAAAATATTGACTGCCTGTAGTCTCTGCTTATGTTCCATGTTCTAAAATGTTTTCACATGGTTGTTTTCATTCGTAGTGTAGAAGCTAGGAATTGTGCTTATTTTTTGAGAGAAATTTAAGTGCATGTGCATTATTCTTGTAATATAAACTCATTTATAAGTTAGTTGCATAACTTATATGCTTTGCTACCATGCAATAATGTTATTTTAATTATAATTATTTGGCATAATTAAAAACAAAACAAACAACTCACAACCTAGCAAAGCTCCTGTGCTAAATACCAGGCTTCTCTGGCCTACGCCTCTCCTCCCACCACTACCTGTCCCCTTAAAACTAACAAGGCCATCTCCTGTGTCCCCCCACCCACGCAAGGACAGTCTGGCAGTTTGACATCCCAAATACAGTTTTCTGCCTAGCCACAAAGTGGTTCAGTGTTTCACTACTCCTTAAGCACCTCTGTACCAGAAGGCAGAATCTGCACTTCATCTTCAATAGTGGTCCATTCCAGGGGTTCAGGGTTTTAAGTATCTTTTTCTCCCTACTTATTGATTACTCTCACTATAATGTCAGCTCTGTACTAGATCGTAGAACAGAACTTTTGATTCTGATCCTTTCTAAAAATCATATTCTGGACACCACTTCTCCACACTGCATTATTCTGTAATGACTAAAATCAGGTGTATCAGGCTGGGTGTCATGGTACACACCTTTAATACTAGCATTAAGGACACAGACACAGGTGGATTTTTCTGCATAGCAAGTTCCATGCCAGCCAGGACTAAAAAATAAGACCATGTTTCTAAAAAGTTCAAGAATATAATAACAGAAACACAGCAATCTTACTTCCTCTTACATCAAGCCATCTAGATCTCTCACAGTAAAAATGACTATGAACAGCAATGCTGTTTAGATACTGACATTCCTGTCTTTGTTCCACAGACTGACATTGCTAACAGTGAACCTTGCTAAGCAAGCTCTACAGCCTTGTCTACTGACTGTTTAATAAATGCTCAGTTTTTCAAAGTTCCTTTAAGTAATCCTTGGTAGAATCAGCATAAGAAAATGAAGGTACAAATGACTCCACCCCAGTAAATACATAAAAACAGAGAAGTAGGCAATTAATATAACCATGGCATATATGTTAAGGCAATGCTATACATCATTAAATTAACTTTAAAAACAAGTAACATTTCTAAAATTTTCATTACATAATCTTAAATAAAAGTTTCAAGGTCCAAGTCTGTAAAAACATTGCAAGTATGTTTAGTTAAGATTTATATTGTAGTATATAAATTATGAATATGAGTAAATCAAATTGTAACAGTAGGCATTACTGTTTTTCTACCTTGATAATTTTCTACTAATGCATACTAGTATATTCATAATGATTAAAATTAATTAAAGAAGTGAAAAGAAAAGCAGGCTCTTCAAATAAAGTCAATTTACACAGGGTTACAGCTACTGCAGAATGATGTACTCCAGGGAAGAATATGCATTACTGAGTAAGCAATACTCATCTTCTACAGCACACAGAATGCTAATTATTGTGGCATGGGCACAAGTAAGATACAGCCATAATTGTAGGCAATGAGCACCAGATCTCATCCTAAAGCTGCTAGATCTCCTTTTCTAATATAATTGTTTAATGTTAATTTGACCTTATGGACATTTAGTTCTCAGAAATGACCCACAACAGCATTTCACACTGCTGACTCTAAATGACACTTACAGCAGTCACCTTTTCTACTCCTGTCTATGAAGAGTAGGAACAAGCCAAGTACAGAGCTCTCCATCATATCTGCAGCTCAGCACAAGGACATTGCCTGCACACTTAGTTAGTAACCTGCAGAGGGAGGGCTGGAGAGGTGGCTCAGAGGTTTAGAGCACTGGCTACTCAACCAGAGATCCTGAGCTCATTTCCCAGAAACAACATGGTGGCTCACAACCATCTTTCATGAGATCTGGTGCCGTCTTCTGATGTGCAGGCATACATGGTAGAATACTACAAATGTAATAAATAAATAAATCTTTAAAAAAGTAAGCTAAAGAAATCAAATGATAAATCTGCAATTCCCTTCCTAATACTTTATAAGTGCAAAAGATAACTAATGATACCTTATTCTATATGTACACATTAAATCTAGTTTTTTAATACTCATAGCAGTTTTATTAGTAGTAGTTATGAACCAGAAATAACACAGATGCCCTTACACCAAAGAATGGACAAGAAAATGGTATACAATGTAATATCACTCAGCTGTTAGAAACTGTAACAATTTGTTGGCAAATGGATAGAACTAGAAAAGACCATCCTGAGTGAGGAACCCTAGACCTGGAAAGTCAAACATGGTTATGTGCTCACTCACAAGTGGGTATTAGCCATAAGGGATAACTATGTTACAATCCGCAGACCCAGAGACACTAAGTAACAAGGAGGACTCTAGAAGGGGAGAATCATGACTATGTTTCATGTTCTGACAGCAGTTATAATTAAGTCTGTTCTAATTTTTAAGTCACAATTCAAGTCTTACTAAATATTGCTATAACATGAAGTACACATGATGTATGTAGACACTAATACCTATACAGATGTCCTGTCAAAAATTGTATCTTTTAATTATCTTTTTCTGAATATAAGACTGTAGCTGCTCTAGCATAATTTACAGTATTGAATGAAATAACTGATCCTAAAGTTTATGATTCTGATATTTTGTCAGATTCCTCCTAATGGCTCCATGTTCCTCATATTTACAAAAAGAGAGACACAAAAACTGAGCTACATAGACAAAAGTCATGATCTGTGAGAAATAAGGTTCTAAAATAGAGTAAGTACAAAAATATAAGTGATAAAATACAGAACCTTGAACTGTTGACAGCATGGTGTTTTAAATAAACATATTTCATAAAATATGGCACATCAAAGTAAATGATCCTCAACACCTTAAAATACCAAACTGGATTTTTAATAATGCTAATTGTTACAGATCCTTTCAGGTGATTTAAATGTCTGCTTCGGAAAAAAAAAAAAAAAAAAAAAAAAACTTACCTAGTCTGGCATGGAAGCACATAGGAGGAACTGACAGGCTGATCTCTGTTACTTAAAGGCTAGCCTGGTCTACATAATGAGTCCCAAGACAGCAATAGCTACATAGTAAGACCCTGTCTTGAAAGATAAAAAAATCACTATATATGTATTTTTATTTTTGAAAACTTAAAAGTCTTGTAAAAATAAAGTAAATTTAATGTCAAGCTTTAAGTAAGTTCTCTAGATCCGAGGCTCATATTAAATATAAGTGTGGTGTTAGATCCTAATCTAAAATTAATGTTGCTTTACTTTAAAAATATTTTTCTCCCAACTTCATCCTGTAACTTCCAAAAGAAGTTTGTAATCTAAAATTAAATATTACTTTATTCAAGAATAAAGGGCCTTTCTTACATTATTAAAATTATTAGGGATTCTACTCTTAAGTTTGCCCCCAATCAGATTCTTAAGGTTCTTTTACAACACTCCTTCACTGTCTTCTATCTAAAGCAAAGAATGAAGACAAAGGAACTTGAACCTGCACATATTGTGCACTCAGGATGAATAGGCAAAAGCAACTTGAAAAGTTTAAAATTAAAAGGATATGGAGTGAAATAGATGAAAGTGTTCAGAATAGAAAGAAGAGAAAGAAGAAAGGAAGGAAGAAAACAGAAAGAAAGGCAGACAAAAATAACATCCATTTAAACATGGTATTTTTAGACAGGCCAATGTTTCAAACTGTGCTCAGAGGTGGTGTAAAGGAACTGTTTTGGCCATGGTAGACACCGTAGAAGTAGGCAGGAAAATCGGAGCACAGGTAGGAGAAGAAGGGTGGAGTCAAGAAGATGCGATCCAGCTGCTCATGAAACAGGATGTAACAAAATAGGTAAGCCATGGGCCACGAAGCAGGACAGATGAATAGAAATGAGTTGAATTAAGATGAAAGAGCTAGCTAGCAATATTCCTGAGACACAGGCCAGCGGAATGAAATTAATATAAAGCACCTGAGTCATTTTGGGGGGCTAAGCAGAGTGGGCAAGTCTGGACCTCTGGCTGGTTGCTGACAGAAACTTCTTTCTACACAGAGGTAAAGAACATTAAAAACAGTACATATGTAAGTTTTAGCTCAAATCACTAACATTTTACTCACCACCTACAATGTGTCAAAACTTGGGCTAGCTGCTTCTAAAGAGTAACAATTTTCTGGATATCAGAATTTTAGATAGAATTTAAAAGATCTACAACATTATTCTTTTCATTGACATAATTCCTCATAAACTGATCTTATGGGCAAAAAAACAGTTTGGGAAAGCAATTTAAAGTTGAATTATAATTACTGGTGGCTTTTTGTTGGTTGTACAAATAAACTATTCCTGTGTACTAACCTAACATATGCAAAATGAAGGCACCACACAGAAAAGTTAATTCACACTAAAACAGGGGTGTTTAGAGTGTTTAGACTGTAATATATATCAGAACTGAGTTTGTATGACACCACTCGCCATTGTTCCCTGGTGAGGCCTAATGAAATGTACGAACAAATTCTTAAAAATATGTAAGGAAATAAAAAGGTCTAAGAGTTCCATTATATTTATGGTTTATAAATTTGTCAAACAGTAAATTTGAGAAAGCCTGAAATGCAGTATCCTCTGTCAAAATGGTGCCCTTATTGACAGCATTCTTTGAAAAATGAAATTAAATATATATAGCACTGACAAATTTGAACTAGAGGGGCATTTTAATTATACAAAAGGCTCAACTCTGTTAAGGTCCCTTACTTCAGAACTATAGTAGAGGTTTTATCAATTACAATCTATGTATTATATTGTTTGAAGTGACAGATGAGAAAAATGAAGCTAATGAAATACAGTGCAACAGACACCAAGTCAAAGAGAAAAAGCCATCCCCTGATAAGGATTATAGTCCACCATCTGTCCCCCTGCCACTCAGTGACAATTACAAATTCTCCATCAATTTTCTAGTAGGTGACGATGATGAATGAGGCAACAGCTCCTGTGCAGATCCTGACTCTGATCTAATCTGATGCTTAACAGATGATTCAGAGAAAACCTCCAAGTTCAACAACCTCATTCCTACATCACACCTTGGAGACTGCAAAGGGTCTAAGCTCAGTTCAATTGTAATGATCCAACACTCACAAAGAAGCAAACGGGGCTTTCTCAGACTGTTCAGATCTAGCAACCACCCTCAGAAATAAGTTCAATAATTGAATGACAATAATACTACATAAAAAAGCATCTCCCTCAAGATCAAAAAGGAGGCAGCATCAGAGATAGTACTGCTCCATCTCTGTTGGTACCCAGTCAGGATGACAAGGCTGTGGGGAAGCCAGCAGCTTCCCATCAGCAGCAATAGGACAAATGCTCTCCTTAAATAAGGATACAGAAATAAAAAGAAAATTAGGGAATCGTCATATTAACATGAGGGAAAGGAGATTTTTTTTTACAGCAAAATATATGACCAAAGATAAAGGGGTAATTTCACATTAATAAAGGAATTGATCAAGAAGAAAGAGCAGTTTTTGGTATTTATATAAACATCTAACCACACAAGTTTATAATACATGAAACAAAAGTCGACTATACTGTCAAAGAAATTGATAAACTTACAATTAGAAGCAGAAACTTCAAAATCCCTCTCTAGAAATTGGGAACCAGAGAGAGAAGCCAGCAGATATACAGATGAGGACTAGCTGAGAAGATGGGTGTGCTCACTGTCTTGAGCATGATGATGGGTTCAAGAGTATGTGCATATGCAAAGTTAATGAACTATAATTAAAAGCACAATAAGACATAAGACAATCATACACTGAGCTCTTTAAAGAGAAAAAAATTCTAAACACATGCTCCTATTTCTTTAACTGAAAAACATTTCTGTTAATTTTGTACAGTAAGATACACACTGTAATGAAACAACACATTGTAACATACACTACAATACTATATAATGCTGAATACTTTATAAGAGCAAATCACAGGGGGGGAGCTATTTGAGAGATTTCCCTAAAACTCAAATGAAGAACAAAAGTAGAAAGTATTAGGACTGAGGGAGTACACACCTGCAAATCAAGGAGAAAATTAAACAATTCAAGAATACACAGTCGCTGAAAGAAACTAATTTTAAAGGTGTAAAATAGTTTCTGGGAATCAGCACAAGATATTACAATAGAAAAAAAAAGCTTTCATAGTTGTGTTCATTAAACTAAAAAGTTGTATAAAGACAAATCTAGGAAATCAGACCCTCTTCTGATCTCTGTGGGCACAAGGTATGTATGTGGTACTTGCACGTGATGCACATACATATTGTAGGCAAAATATTCAATACATAGAAATACACAAATACAAAAATACACAAAACACACTTTGACTTTGCAATGAATTAACTCTTAAAAAAAGGAAAATCTCTGTAAACTTAAGATTCTTTAGATTTCTGACCTTGAATCTTTAGTAATAACCCCCAAAGTAAATTGCTTTTAAAATTTTAGACACATTTTATTTTATGAGTATGACTTTTTTATGTGCATGTATATGTATGACATATATATCTGATGCTTGCAGAGGTCAGAAGAAAGTACTGAATCCCCTGTGACTGGAGTTACAGGTGGCTTCAATGCTGAAAATTGAACTCAGATCTTCTGCAAGAGAAACAAATGTTCTTAACTGCTGATCTATCTCTTCAGGACCCAAAATTAAAAAAAATGATCAACACTAAAATGACTCTAATTGATAGTATTAATAATAAAATTGGAGGCTAGAGAGATGGTTCAGTTGGTAAAGGTGTTTGAACACTAAGCCTAAACGTAAGAGCAATCCCTAGAGCTCATGAGCTAAAATTAAAAACTCCAAGTTACCCATTGATCTCCAAACATGTGTACACACACACACACACACACAATAATTAACTAATTAAAATAATTTCTCAAAGTGACTTAAACTCATTATTCTATTGAAGCACAGAATTAAAAAATAATTTGAAGAACTTAACCACTTAGAACAATGGTTCTCAGCCTGTGTCTGCAGCCCCTCTGGGGGTCAAATATCCCTTTTACAGGGGTTCCTATGACCATTGCAAAATGCACATATTTACATTATAATTTACAATACTAGCAAAATTACAGTGTGAAGTAGCAACAACAATGATTCTATGGTTGGGGGATCACCACAACAGGAGGAACTGTATTAAAGGGTCACAGCATTAGGAAGGGTGGGAACCACTGTCTGAGAGTTTGCTTATTTGCTAGGCTTATCTGTTGACAGTTACACTTTGTAAGAGAGTAAAGGCTTCTGCTCCTACAAAGAAAAGATAAGAAAATGAGTGAGTCACTATGGAGCTTTCTGTTTCCCAAATGGATCAAGAGACCACACTTCTTCCACATCAATGCCAGATACACCCTGAGCTCAAAAATAAGCCCAGCTTATATTTTATAAGATGTAGTGACATCTTCATGCTTTTGCTGATAAGAAATTTCCCTTTATTCCATCTATCACTTAATTAGCATTATTGCTGGTGGTAAAATATAAATTTGGCATTTGACAAATCACCTTCATTGCAAATATTCAATGAATGATGGTGAATTTAAAATCCTGGTCATAGTTTTCAGGAAACAAAGGAAATTAACTTTATTTTCTTTATATTTGAGAATGCAGCATAAAACAGAATTTGTCTAAGTCACATTTTTGAAATGCAAAGGATTGTCACAAAGTTAAAGACAACCATCCACAACCTTTAAACCATATTCTCCTTATAGAAATTAATGCTTCTTATACCAAAAATTATGTGCTTCAATTAGATTTTGAAAGAGGACAGTGAAGAAACCAATCATGAAATCTAAGGTTGTTTCTCTAACAATACATATAGAAATTTTCACTTTAGAATATAGTCATAACTAACACTAATTTTATGTTAAAATCATAACTTTTAATTATAAAATCACCAAAACATCAAATAAGCATAAGTTCCTTTGTGAGAAGTCTTTTAAAATGCTAGAAAAAGTCTCCAGTTAGAAAAAGTCTCCACTTAAATTAGATAAAAATACAAAAAATAAAGCTTTCTTACTCAGCAGCAACCTATCATGTTTAACAGTCTTAAAATAAAATGGGTCAAAGGTCAAGAGTAAGTTATATAAGATGTCAAATACACTGGGTCAAAGGTAGTTTTATTAGGTCAGAAGTGGTATAAATAAAATCTTATATGCCAAAGAAGAAGGGTAACAGACATGGTGTATGTAATATAAAGACATTATAGATGACAAGTAATAAGTTTAAGTAGAACAAGTGTACTTGCTATAGATACCTTCACTGATTAAAAATGAATCTTCCATGTGAGTAATAAAAGTAGCCTCTCTGTCATATAGCTCATATGCTGTATTACCAACATTGTATTTTAGGAGGAAAGAGCTTTCACTAAGAACAGTTACATGGATTTAGTAAAAAGTTGAAATTTTTCATTATTTGTAACTGACAAATGAACACATCAATCAAATCTCAAGCCACAATGACTAAATAAAAGACCAAGACAGTAACTACAAAATGTACACATTGCTACACATTGCTATCGGTCTACTGTTCCTACCTTTCATCTCCTTTCACTGAAATGAAGATATAAAATTTATATCTCAGTTTATATAGTCTCATTCTGCAGATTTTTTTCATCCTAGAGATAAAACTGAAGCCTTGTGAATGCCAGCAAGTACTTTTATCAAGCTGCACCCACTACCCCAGAAAGCTTTTAACATTTAATTTTAATTTACTTTAAAATAAATAATGTATTTATTTTTATTATGGGAATCTCCTAATAAATTCATATATACATATATACTTCAAGAAGATAAGAAGTTATATATGTTACAGGATGTATTGTAGCAGGCTTTTTTGGACTACCAGCTCCCAAATCATGACACAGAGACTATTATTAATTATAAAATAATTGGCATTCACTTAGGCTTTTTTCTATCTACCTCTTATAATATAAATTAGCACATTTATACTAATCTACATGATATCATGTGGTTCATGGCTTTTACTTCTCCTCCTGCATGTCCTGTTTCCTCTGCTGGTGACTCTGTCTTCTCCCCTGAGACCTCTCTGTCTCTACAATTTCTGCCTAACCTCTTTGTGTTGATATGTTATATATTTAATAAAACCAGCCTGGAATATCAGAGAAGAGATCTACACAGGTCAATTCAGAAGGGTCACAGAGTGGTAACTCACACCTGTAATCCCAGCAGATCTGAGTTTGAGGCCAGCTTTGTATACAGAGGGAGTTACAGGCTCCCAGGCAGGCAGTGGTGGTCTCATGCCTCTAATCCCATAAATCCAGAGACAGAGAGATCTTTTTGTGTTTCTGAGAGTTCAAGGCCTAACTACCAAATAGTATTAACTCACATCTTTAATCTTAACCTGAATGTGAAACAACTGGGCGAAGAAGATATTTAAAGCAGACATCGGAAGACAGATTTATTCTGTAGAAGTGACGAGGACCAGGGCTAAGGAAGCTGGAAGATAGCTAGGTGAGATCTGACTGTGATCTGTTTTCTCTCTTTGATATTCCAACCTTTCTCTGATATCTGGCTCTGAGTTTCCTTTATTACAATTAGAATTCATGCTATACTTGGTGTCCAACTTTGGAGCACAAATTCCCTCCCACCCTCCTCCTCACAAAAACAAAAAACAAAAAACTGCTTGCCAGCCAGAGCAACACATGGCTGGAGAAGTAATTACTGGCTAGCAAGGCTTTCTGTTCTGAGTTAGCCTTCAGTCTTAGGTAGATCAGACCACACATTTCCTTTTTACTTTCATCTGAGTAAGTTTTTTAGACAGTGACCTCTTTCTCCTGATGGGTTGCAGGCTTTTTTTTCCCTCTCTTTTTGGACTCCTCCTTGGGCTGCTATCACACTAGTTAGCTGTTCCATTTCACAGTAATTCGAATTGTCATTGACAACTGGATTGGTGAGTACATCAGATTTTTTTTTTTTTTTTAAAAAAAGGGGGAACTCATTTAAGGCAATGTAGGGTACTAGGACTTTCTATGACCTTTCTCTAAATGACTTGATATTGGAACTGTAAGAGCCAAGGTCCCTGTATCTTGTAACTCAGCTATTTTGAAGAGCTAAGTATCTATTTCCCAAATGTCAGGCCTGATTCTGAGTAATCAGGAGGAAATTCCAACCTAGTGCTCCCCTACCCTTAAGACAACTAATCAGCTAACCACTGTCCACCTGGCTGAAGAGTTAATGTCACTAAGAAAATTAAACTACATACCAGCACCATAAGATCACCACATTCTCAAGCACTTACAAGCAATTCCCAGCCTAGCTCAATAACAAGATAACAATGCTGTTCTCACTAATGACAGCATCACTGTGGTTTTTTTCCTTGAAAAGCCCTAATCTGCACAGCAGGAGGCACCCTTCTCTCTAAACCTTGTCTTTGCACCTCAGTGAGTCATGAGTTGGTATGATAATAGGATCCCTCTGGGGAATGTCCAGTCTGGGCAAAATAGAACCAGTAACAAAAAAGATAAATAAATCCAAGCCAAACAGAGGAATATAAAGAACCAATCTCAGCAATGTTGCCTAAAATTACACATAACAGCCTAAAGTTATCAAACAGCCAACAACAATATATCGTTACCCTAAAGAAATCACAAAATGATGAAAAATACTTGGGCTCCAATACAAATGTTGGAATTAAGAAGAGTCAAGAAAGTAATTGTGACTTATGGGATGCAATCACCATTTGTAAAACAAATGCTAAACAAGTGGTCATCATGTAACCAAATCATACTTAAGGACTGGTTAGACATGGTTACTGCTGTTTTGGAGGCTAGGCCACTTTTACAGCAGAAAACATGGTAGATGGAGGAGGTTAAAACACTAGAACAAAGAAGCAGAGCCAGAGGCATAGAAGTTTCCCAAGATGAAATTCTTGGGGAAGAAGCTTCTGCTGATATAGAAAGGCAAACCATATATGGTGAGCATACCCTGGATTTAGCCTGCATGGCAGCATTAAATTCATGGGATTAAATTGAAGAAATAGGAAAGAAAACAAAATCATTCACAAAAGTAATTCAAAGCCCCAAAGAAACTTTTACAGACTTTTTGAAGAGATTAGCTGCAGCAGTAAACAGAATTGTACTGGATTCAGAAGTTAGGTAAATAATAATTGAAATCGCTGGCTTTTGAGAATGCTAACTCACTATATAAAAGAATAACAGCACCCTTAGAGGAATGGATTTGTGAGACAATTAATCTAGAGCCTTATGACTGTGATGAAAACTGGGTAGGAGAGGTTATTTCTAGAGGTATAAGAAGTCAAAATGTTAAATGTTACAATTGTGGAAGACAAGGTCACATAAAAAGAGATTGTAAACAAGCCATTCCCAGAAACAGTGCCTTTGTTAAAAATAATCTCAAGAGAATGCCCTTCTCTTCTGAAGTATGCAGAAGGTGTGGAAAAGGGAGGCTTTGGTTTTAATGAATGCAGGTCAACAAAGGCCAGACAAGGTAACATTCTGCCTTTGGGAAACCCACCAAGGGCGCTTTCAAAAAGTCCCCATATACAATCTATTTCAATCTTACCCTGCCATCATGGAGGAAACACCTTCTCAGAACAATTTTAAAAAATAAAACTTATTATAAAAAGACTACACTCAAATGACAAAAAAAATCTATAGAAAAGAAAAAAACTCAGGAAAAATTATAAAATGAATATTCTGGTAAGCTTTGATTAATGAACAAATGCCAAAGTTAAGAGTACATATAAATGATGTTATTACTGAAGGTTTATTGGACACAGGGACAGATGTATCAATAATTTCATCAAAGTCTTGGCATCCAAATTGGCCCCTTCAGGAGGTAAATGTTCAGCTTTTGGGAACTGGGTTGTTCTCCTAGGTAAAACAGAATACAAGATGGCTTGAGTGTATAGGACCAGAAGGACAAAGAGGAATATTAAAGCCAAATGTGGCTAACATTGCCATAATTTTATGGGGACAAGATTTATTACAACAACCGAACACACAGATTAACATTCCTCCAAACACAGAAATAAACCATAAACTAACACATTTTCTGGAAAAAACATCAGGAGGTATGAGAAACAGTCACAGACCATTCAGGTTCTACAGAAACAAGGCACAACAGCTGCTGATCTTTCAAAGACTTCCAAAGCACTACCTTTAACATGGCTAACAGATAGGCCTACATGGATTAATCAATTATCTTTACAAAAGAGATATTTCATGTCTTAGAGCAGCTGGTGCAGGAGCAGTTAAATGCCCAGCATGTTTAAGAATCAACCAGCCCTTGAAATTCTCCTGTATTTGTTAATAAAAAAGAAATCTGAAAAGTAGAAAATGGTAACAGATTTAAGGGCAATTAACAAGGTGATCAAGCCAATAGGTTTACTACAGTTTGGATTTTCTTTCCCTTCTCTTTTACCTAAAGAATAGCCAATTATAGTTATTGATTTAAAAGATTGTTTCTTTAGAATACCTTTACAAGAACAAGACGAAGAAAAATTCACCTTTACAGTGCACACTTGTCTTGGCCTGTAAGCAGCTATCAGTGGAGGGTCCTCCCTCACGGAATGCTGAATAATCCCACACTACCAGTATTTTGTACTAAATCCAATAGAACAAATATGTAACTAATTTCCACAAACTAATTCATCATTACATGTATGACTCAAATATTGATACCTAGAAAAAAATGTTGGAAAAGTGAAAAAAAATTGCCTGCTTGGGGATTATAAATTGCCCCTGAAAAAAATACAAAGAGGAGATTCCAGTAATTACTTAGGTTACAAAACAGGACAATAACAAACTGAACCCCAAAAGGTACAAATCAGGAGAGATAGATTGAACATTATGAATGATTTTCAAAGATTACTAGGTGACATTGTCAACCAACTATTGGAATAAAAAATGATGAACTGGATAATTTGTTCAAAACCTTAAATGGTGACAAACACTTAAATAGTGTGAGAGAATTGTCACCTGAAGCTGAGAGAGAACTGGCTTTGATGGAAAAGAAATTACAGGATGCACTCACACATGGATTGTGTGGTTCCAGACCTTAATTGTATCCTAGTTAGTGTGCCCTCTAAGCATTCTCCTACAGAAATTTTAATGCAAAGAAAAAATGTTATATTGGAATGAATATTTCTACCACATACACCAAGTAAGAAATTAAAGACATGTGGAAAAAATTTCTAAACTGACTTTTAAAGGAAAATTCATCAATTAACAGGAATGGACCCAGCAGAAATTGTTGTACCTTTAACTAATAAAGAAATTGACCAAATATGAGTAGAAAGTGAACTTTGGCAAAGAGGCTGCAGTAATTTTGGGGGAAATATTAACAACAAAAATCCTCAAAGCAAAAGAATCACATTTCTGGAGAAAACTAATTGGATTCTTCCTCCTACAGTATGAGATAAACCAATTTCTGGAGCCCCTAAATTTTATAGCTGTGCAAACAAATCAGGAAAGGCAGGTTACAAATCAGAAAATATAAGTAAAATGGCCCAAAGCCCTTATAATTCTGTTCAAAAGTCAGAATTTTATGTTACTGTGATGGTATTAATGGATTTTACCAAACCTCTTAACATATTCACTGACTCTAGTATGCAGAAAGAGTTGTTTTACACGTTGAAACTTCTGGTTTTATTAACGATGAGCCAGAATTAACTTCATTATTTATTCTGTTACAAGAAATAATCAGGACTAGAAATCATCCCTTCTATATAACACACATTCAATCACATATGGGTCTGCTAGGTCCTTTAGCACAGTTTAATGATGAAATTGATAAATTGTTCATAGGAAATATGCTAGATACCTCAGAGTTTCATAAAAAAAAAATCACATCAATAGCAAAGGATTAAAAAAAGATTTCTCTATCACTTAGCAAAAAGTGAAAGAAAGTGTAGAAAGATGTCTCACCAGTTCCTTCTATAGCTAAACTCCATTGCCATCAGGAAGTAATCCTAAAGGTATACATAGAAATGAAATCTAGCAGATGGATGTATTTGATTTTACAGAATTTGGAAAATTAAGATATGTACATCATACAATAGATACATTTTCAGGATGTCAATGGGCAACTGCTTTGAATTCAAAAAAGGCTGATTCTGTAATCACACATTTACTAGAAGTTATGGCCATCATGGAAATAACTGTAGAGATTAAAGCTGACAATGCTCTGGCATATGTTTCTAATAAAATGAAAGAATTTTTTGCTTATTATACTATAAAGCATATTACAGGAATACCACACAATCCTACATAGCAAGCAGTCATAGAGAGATCAACTCAACCTCTAAAGAATATGTTAAATAAACAAAAAGGAATAAGAAAGACCCCTAGAAATATAATACATAATGCTTTATTAACTTTAAATTTTCTCAATGCTAATGAGAAAGAAACAACAGCTGCTGAAAGACACTGGACTATAGAAAAAACAGCTGAGCTAAATCAGCCTGTCTACTTCAAAGATGTACTGGCCTAAATAATCCTGGATGCCAGGATATGTGCTATGTTAGGGAAGGGGTTTTGCTTTTCTTTTCACAGGAGAAGAAAATTTATAGATACCATCAAAATTAATAAACACATGATTTGAACCAGAGAAACAACATGAAAATAAGAACTGATGACTCATCCACCCATATTACAATTCTTTAAATTGTAAGGGAAAAAAAGGGTTAGGGCAGGTTTTTGCTTTTGTCTTTACAGAAAACAAGAAATATCCATCTTCAAGAAGTTAAAAGACCTTGATCATATAGACATCTACAATAGAAGGGGGGCTATGCAGAAAAATTTACAAGCAAAGAGTATCAGACCTATTGGTACCAATATACTCCATCTACAGGGTAAAATCTCATTTCTTACTTGGATGGGAAACCTAAATATATCTTTATTTGTAAAAGAAGCTGAAGTCCCACTTTAATTATTATTTAAAGCTGGCATTAGAGTTGGAGTGTGGCTCTCTCCTTCTCTAACCCATTTTATATAAACCCAAGTATATTTTTTATACTTGTTAAAAAAATACAAAATCTCTGTTTCATATCAGAAGAGCCACCTGATATGGGACAGAAGAATAACTAAAAATAAAGGACTATTCTATTGTTACTAATCCTATGGTGAATAAAAACTTACATATTAAGCTTCCTCTTAACGATTTTCTGCAGTGATCCATGACAATGCCTAATTGCAGACTGGAAGTATCCAAAAGGAAGATGGCGTCCCACAACGATGACTTCACATGGACTATATGACACCAACCAAAGATCAGATTTAGATTACAAGCTGCTTACAAGAATTTCAAGATGCCTAGTTGAGATGAACCAGCTTCACATACTACTCTAGCCAGGACTTGAGATAAGCTGTGCACTTTCCTATTATGCAGAGACTGGACAACAAATGATACACCTATGTATTTCAGGACTTTACAATTAACAAAACTTTTCTTTTCAGGATCCTCTAAAAATGTCATTGCCCCTAAACAGCAGGAAGTAAACTTGAGAACAGGATGCCCACATTCCCAAGAGATGGGGTGGGTGATTTTTTGTCTTTCAATGGCTTATGAATGATTGTCATTGTTTAGGGTAATTAGTTAAAAATTGTTATTGGTTATGGTTAGAAAAAAGCTAAACAAGAGAGATTACATTCAGGGTTCCTGTAAAAAAAAAATAGAAAAAAAGGGCATACAAATATGATGGAATATAAGGGTAGATTATTGAATCTACTTTTAAAAAAGCAATTACTATTTTTTTGCATATTGCATACAAATTGTGTATACAGAATTACAATACATTCAAGCTACCACAAGGACTAACAAGATAGTTCCAAATCAACAAAGTTACACATCTGTCTTAGGTAGGGTTTCTATTGCTGCAAAGAAACACCATGACCTCATTAACTCTTATAAAGGAAAAATACATTTAATTGTGGCTGGCTTACAGTTTCAGAGGTTCAGTCCATTATCATCATGATGAGGTATGATGGTGGAGAAGGAGCTGAGAGTTCTACATCTTGACCCAAAGGCAACAGGAAGTGACCTGTCTCACTGGTGGTAGCTCGACAAAAGTAGACCACAAAGCCAAACCTACCATAGTGAGAAGCTTCTTCCAACAGGGCCATGCTTTCTAATAGTGCCAATCCCTTTAGGGGCCACTTTCTTTCAACCCTCCACACCATTTGTTTAATAACTACTTCACTGGGTAAGGGAAAATACAGTTGACTGTGTGTGAATACAAAGGCTGACAAATCTGAATAAAGCTTCTAAGTCATGAGATTTGCTGAAGTAACTCAAGAAGTGAAAGAATGAGTCCAGTCATGATATGTGACTTGACAGAGAAGGCAAAGCAGAAGCCTGAAGGACAACTGGATGGGTCATTGGTGACTGAAATGATTCTACAGAGCATCTCATCACTGTCTTTGTCGATGAGAGACTTTTCCAAAAGTAATCAAAATTTTGGACAAGCGTCACCTGTGACAACTGATGACTGAGGAGCTTAGCAAACAATGTATTACTTTCAAAACTTTAGTTTTTAAAAATTGACAATGATTTTTTTTAAAAAAAACTATACTCAAGAAAAACTAAATGAAAAAGAAAAGTTGCTGAAATGAGAAACAAAATGACTGGAGAAGAAAAACAAAACTTTGGAATACAAGACTGAGATTTTGGAGAAAACAACTACAATCAATGAAGACGATAAATAATCTACAGCACAAACTTAAAAGCTTTCTGATGAGCACAGATGAGGGCCAGGTTGCAATGTAGAAACGAAATGTTACCTGGTTATAGAGATAAGTTCAGGATCTCAAGTGGGGACTCCATTATCAGTATCATGCACAACCTAAGTGGAAGAGCACTTGACTGACAGCCCTGGTATCAGAATGTTTTTGTTTGTGATGGTGACTTCTCCAAGGCAGTTTCAAAAGCAGTGTTGGGGTCATCTTACAAAAGAGAGTATCTAGATCACACTGAATTTTTCTGTGACTTTTCCAACTGTTCAAAATATTTTCTGGGCTTTCTTTCTTTTTAAAAGATTTATTTATTTTGTATATAGTATTCTGCTTGCATGTATGTCTGCACACCAGAAGAGGGCACCAGACTGCATTATAAGTGTTGTAAGCCCCCATGTGGTGCTGGGAATTGAACTCAGGACCTCTGGAAGAACAACCAATGGTCTTAGCCTTGAGCCATCTCTCTAGCCCTTTCTAGGGTTTCTTAAGAAAAAAAAAATTCTGCTATTGATAAGATGCAAAAATGTACATTAAACATATCTAACAAGACTTTCAAGATAAACATTGTGACTGGTCAACAATAAAACCATTTTAGAAAGTATTTAGAATTCTGTATGTATATTCATTTTCTGACATTTATATATCACACACACACACACACACACACACACAGAGCCATTAAGACGACACAGTGAGTGAAAGTGCTTGTTATGCAACCCTGAGGACAAACCTGAATCTAATCCCCAGAGGCCAAATAATAAAAGAGTTAGTTGTCATGGGTTACTCCTGTCCTGATGGGAGGAGGGGAAGCCATGAAAGCTTGAGATTTAGGGTTGTAGTCAATATTAACAAGAGAAACAGCATCACTAACAAAGCAGAAGAAAAGAGCCAACCCCCAAAGCTGTCTGTGGACCTCCACCTATCACACTTAAAAATAATCAAATAAAAATAAATAAAAGTTTAACATACACTGATATCTACACACAGGTATGGCTCTCAAATAAACCACAGCAATCTTCCTTGGCATCTGAAAAGATGTTTATCAAGCATGAATTCTACATCTTTAGAATAAAGAAAAACAAATGCATAGATGTCCTAGTTCAAGAACCGTTGAGTACAAAAATATGAACATTCATTAAAAATGTAAAATTTCAGTACACAATAATTAGAGGTAAGTAATACATTTCTAAAATTTTGTAAATGGCTTACAAATCCAATATTAACTACTTTACTTACATGAAATAGACATTAATTTGTGGTTTTTAACATTTGATAAATCACTGATGAATCCTTTTTTTGTTTCTGTTGTTTTGTTTGTGTGTTTGTTTGTTTGTTCGTTTGAGATAGAATTTCTCTGTAAAACAACCCTGGCTTTAGTAGAACTCACAGTAGACCAGCCTGGACTTGAACTCACAGAAATCCACCTGCCTTTGCCTTCTGAGTACTGGGATTAAAGGCATGCACCACCACAGCCCAGCTTCACTGATGAATTCTTATCTCAAAGTAATAACAAAATATTGTAACTTCTCCTTTATAAAGGGGTATGTGTACATGTGCTCCCACACATGCCTGTGTGTCTACCATGCACAATGTGTTTGGAGTTGCCACAGACCAGATGATGGCATCAGATACCCTAGATCTGGAGTTACAAAGCAGCTGTGAACCATCCAATATAGGTGGTCAAAAACAAAATTGTGATTTTCTATAAATCTGGTGTTTGTAACTCTAGAGCCACCTCAGGAACACCTGGTTAAAATGTCTTAAAACTCTCTTAAAATAAGCTCTACTCATTTAGGGTGTGTGTGTGTACACTCCATTGTTTATGTACCATGGCATGTTGGGGTGTGTGTGTGTGTGTGTATATACTCCATTGTTTATGTGCCATGGCATGTTGGGGTGTGTGTGTGTGTGTATACACTCCATTGTTTATGTGCCATGGCATGTTGAGGTGTATGTATACACTCCATTGTTTATGTGCCATGGCATGTTGGGGTGTGTGTATACACTCCATTGTTTATGTGCCATCACATGTTGGTAGAGATTGTCACAGGACAACTAGAAGGAGTCAAGGCTCTCCTTCCACAATGGGAGTCTCAGGATCAAACTGAGGTTGGCCTGTTTGGTTGCATGTACCTTTATCCTCTGAGCTAGCTATCTCACAAGAACAAATTATTGTAACTCTTTCTGGTACAAAAATTATGTAAGTAATAACAAAAATATTTGTATAGTTAATATGTATAATAAATAATAACATAAGCCTCTTATGTTCATAGAGGTATTAAGTGCTAAGTACAGTTCTAAATAGTTATATGAATACACATAAATAAAGAACTCATTATAAAAGAGCACAACCGGGGCTGGAGAGATGGCTCAGCGGTTAAGAGCACTGTCTGCTCTTCCAGAGGACCGGGGTTCGATTCCCAGCACCCACGTGGCAGCTAACAACTGTCTGTAGTTCCAGTTCCAGGCAAACACCAAGGCAAATAACTAAATAAAGTTTTTAAAAAAAAAAAAAAAAAAAAAAAAAAAGAGCACAACCAAGGTAATTACTTAGTACTTGTGAAAAGACAGAAGCAGAGCTTACCACTTCTTCATCTGAAAGTTCACGGCCCTGGATACTGCTATTCTCTCTCACAGCTTGCTGATGTTTTTTCCCTTTAATGTGGCTAAAGAGATACACTTCTGAAGCAATCTAAAATCACAATATCAAAACCATATCAATCAACATATGACTTCACTTAAATTAAGAACTAAACATTCAACCTAGTATATTCTATACAAGTTCAGATCACTTTAATATTTCTTAAAATATGTCTGAATTTCTAAGACTAAGTTTAAAGATTAAGGTCTCAGCACTGACAAACTGGGTTTTGATTTCTGGTTCCAATACATTAAAATATTGACTTAATCTGTCATTAAGCAGGTAAACAACCATTTTAGTAACAATTGCATACATTAACACTTTGCACTGCCATTCCTAAATCCTATTTGTAACACTTACTTTTCATTTGAAATCTTCAAAGAAGTCAAAAGCACTTAGTAAATGCCTTAGCAAAAGATTTAAAAGGTTGGAAGGCTTTTAATAAATTTTAGAAATAAATAATATCAGCAGACTATTAATAGTGACAACTACCTACCAGGACATTGCAGAGAGAACACTGTTTTTTTCTTTCATAAGGGGTCAGTTTTGGGGCATAATCAGTATTTGCATGTCGCCCACTGCTTAATTCAGCAGCCTTTTCTTTCCTCTGTTCTATCTGCTCCATGTGCCTTCGAATGCTTTCATCATGCTGTAGACAGAGTCACAGTGTGAGGAAACTTAAAAAGTATTCATATTATACTGAGAACATAGAAAAAGACCTTCCATTAAAACTTCTAAAATAATCCAAAAGTACCTTGTTTTGATATTAACACTGAAGAACAAAGCTCATGGTCTTTTAAACCATCACTCATGCACAATAATGCTTCCTAAATAAAGCATGTCCACAGGATGGTAGTACATGTTTTATGGGAACGGTTTGTTTCATCGACAAATTTGGAAAAAAATAAATTAAATGTTTTTAACAGAACTTTACATACATACATCTTCTAGTGTATCAATGTACTCAGAGACTCAACACTACTGGTTACTTGGAGATAGAATTTGATAAACCTTTACCCACTACCACTTTGGTTACCTATCAAACACTATGAGAAGTGATGATCCATAGATCAGTCACACAGCAGGAAAGTGACAAAGATCTATACCTACACCTGCCCAATAACTACTTTTTGACCTCCAGCCACTACTCCAGGAAAATCATTTTTGTGTTCACACTATTTGTATAGTCAGAATGTATCTTACTCAAGTGTATTTTCTATATTCAACTAATTTTTTCAAGATTCAGCCAAGTAATTATTCTTTCTAATCTTTTCATATGCATATTAAACCACAATCTACCTCAATTGTGTACTTAACATCTAAATCTCACACTAGATTAGACACTTCCTGAAAATGGGGATAAAATCTTATCCATTCATTAATATTTGCTGCATTGAATTTAAATAGATGATAAATGTCTGTGAGTATACAAATAGAAAAATGCAGTCTTTCCCATTAATGGATTACTATCTCTACAAGGAGCTAACATGTAAAACATTGACAGTATAAAGTACTCATATAGCAGAGACCACCTACATGTTATAATATTGAGAATTTTTTTCTATAAATAATAGTTTTCATAACCTTCTGAGCTAGAACTATGCAATTCAAAAGCATTCAAATCAAATAAATAATAACTAGATAAAGTAATAAAGTGCTATTAGAAATGACCTCAAGAAATTTATTAAATGATAAGAGTAAATACTAAATATCTTCATTTTTGTTCCACAGTGGTTCTACAATATAAATTTATATCAAAATATATTTGGTTTTCAAACAGTTGAATTTGAGTCAGTTATAACTCAATCATAAAAGAATATCTAAATATTATAAATACAGACTAAGTCAACTTTTATTCTACAAAATTTTATAATGTATTCCATTGTTAAGCTCAAAAATTTCAAACTAAAATGACATGCTATGCCAACCTTGAGCTGAATTTTTTTCTGCAGTTCTTCCATAGCTTCTTGCTGAGCTGCTGTGAGTGCTGCCAACCGCTCTTCCCTGTCTCTGCAAGACACAAGCAAATCTGTAAGTGACCTGTTTGGAATAACACATCTAATCTCATGTAACCAAAGACACAATGAGATGCAAGGCTTATATATGCTAATATTTTAAAAATATTCTGAATGTGTATTACACTTCAAATACTTCCCAATAAGTATTTGAGAAACAATAGGGTTTTGTTTCATCTTGGTTTTTAAAAAAATTGATTGATTATGCTCTGTCTGCATGTATGCCTACAGGCCAGAAGAGGGCTCCAGATCTCATTTGAGATGGTTATGAGTCACCATATGGTTGCTGGGGATTGAAATCAGGACCTTTGGAAGAACAGTCAGGCTTTTAAGTGCTGAGCCATCTCTCCAGCCCATTTTACTTTGTTTTTAGTGAGAAAGTAACAAAAATATTAGCTATGAAAATAAGCTTCTGACCCCCAAAGTGAGTTTGTTACTATCATTAAATATAAAATGTTGAACATAATTTATACTTATACTCTTAAAATAGTACTAATAACACAAGAAAACAAGAGAAAAGGCATAAAATGATAAGGTAAATAGAAGAGAAAATCATAATGTAGTCTAAACATCAGCATTTGAAACTGAAAAGTAAAACAAAGGACACTGGTATCTGAGCTTTCAGAAAGAAATTAGAAAGGAAGATATTTTGATCAGAAGAGTTCCATAAAAGCTCAGAAAATGTTAAAAAATCAAGCAAATCTGGAAAAACAAAAACTAAGGGTTTGGTAAAATTAAAATGAAAATTTACAAAAAGAAAAATACAGTATAAGGGTAAGAAAATTAAGAGAATGAACTCAAGATTTCCAACACCTTTGTTGCTGTGATGTGTGCTACATGCCTATGGAGGCAAGCGTTCAAACTCAGGTGTCTTTCCCTATTGCTCTCCTCCTCAGAAATAAGCTTAAAGATTCCCTGGGAACCCGCAGGCCATTCTAGCCAGGGAAGCAGGTAGGTTAACTACAGATTTTCACTCTCACTCTTCTACTCAAAATCCAATTGCAGCAGGCCACCTGCTGCAGCCTCTGGCCCTCTTTACCCCATCTCCAGTGAATCAAGCAGATCTTCTTCTCCAGCCTTCCTTCCCACACATTCTGTTGTTCCAATTTCCAATTCCAGTAGGCTTTCTCTGGGAACTTGCCAGCCAAGTCTGACCGAGAAGCAAATAGGCCAGCAGTTCTCAAGCTATGGAATGCAATGGTGGTCGAACATCCCATTCACAGGGGTCAAAAATCAGGTATTTACATAATGATTCATGACTAGCAAAATTACAGTTATGAAGTAGCAACAAGAATGATTTTATGGCTGAGGGCCAGCCCAACATGAAGGGTCACAGCATTAGGAAGTAGTAGGCCATTAAACTGGGCAGGTAGGCAAGCTTCCGATTTTCACTGTTCCCTCTCTCCCCTGTAGGCAATACCCCAGTCTCAGCCCTATTTGGCCATTTGTCACTCTTTGCTCCCATTCCCAGAGGACTACTCAGATTCTGGTAAAACATCTTGCTTTCTATCTTCCTGTGGAACCTCTCACTATCCCAAACCTCCTTCCTAAGTGTCAGCTCTCAACACCTAGAAACACTTTTTACCTGGAACCTCCAGTGGCCACTTAAGTCAGAATCCCAGAAGAATTTCCTACCAGTCAACACACAGTCACCAAATTCTCCTAATAACCAGAGAGGGCAACCAAAACCAAGGAATAAAACACCCAAGCAACAAAGACAAAGCCAGATATCAACACTTGAGTTATAATATTAACAAACCATTTTATGTCTAGATGCCAGTTTAAAAACGCAATCAATAACAGCCAGGACCAAAATGTCTTTGCCACAGTCCAGCAACCCTACAATAGTAGGTCCTGAGTGTTTCAACATAGCTGAAGCATAAGACAAACACTTTAAAATAGCCTTTATCAATATGATAGACGTCCTTGGCCTTTATGAATATGATAGAGGTCCTTAAAGACAAGTAAATGAATCCCTAAAGAACGCTGTGAAAACATAAATAGTGAAAGAAAAGGAATAAAACAGTTCAAGACCTGGAAGTGAAAACAGAATCAGAAAAAAAACCCCAAAACTGAGGAAAATCTGAAGAAGAAAAATTTAGAAACTCGAACAAGAATTTCATAGGCAAGCTTCTTCAACAGAACAGAAGAGATGAAGAGAAAATCTCAAGCATTAAAGAGACACTTAGAAGAAAGGAATGTTATAGTAGAAGAAAATGTTAAATCTAAAATAAATCTTGGCACAAAACAATCAGGAAATCCAGAACACTGTGAAAAGACCTAAAAATAACAGAAATAGAGGAAAGAGAAGAAACCAAAGTCAAAACTAGAAAATATTTTCAAGAAAATAATAGAAGAAAATTATCCTAACCTAAGGAAAGAGATGGTTTGCAAAGTATAAAAAACAAACAACACACCAAATAGACTAGACCAAAAAAGAAATTTCCCTAGGCACAAGATAATCAAAACACTAAGCATAAATAACAAATAAAGAATAATAAAAGCTTCAAGGGGAAAAAGGCTAAGTAATATATAAAGATAGTTTTTCCATGGAGAAGTCTGTCCAGACTAAAACCACAAGGGTCTGGACAGATGATCTACAGACACTTAAGAGACCACAGATGCCATCCCAGCAAAACTTTTATGTATATAAATTATATACATATACACATATATATATAATTTGGTGATTTTACATCATGCATCTCATCAAACTAAGTTATCAGTACTCTCAGATTCATATCTACTCTTATGATCTCCACATTTATCTCCATAGATGGAGAAAAAAAGACATTCCATGAAAACAAAGCCCTATATTTTAGCAATATCTATTCTACAAATCCAACCCTACAAAATTCACTAGAAAAAGAACCCCAACACAAAAATTAAATAATCCCAGACCAGTAAATAAAAAAGGAAAACACACACACAACCCTTGCTCAACAAAATAACAATAATCAACAAACACTTCTCATTGATATTACTCAGTATCAGTATTCTCAATTCCCTAAATTGAAACAAAGCAAAATGACAGACTAACTGTTCATTTCTTTTATGTTTTCCAATTTTGGAGACTACAAGTTTTTGAAGTATGACCTTATGAATCTCTGGATTTCCTCAGTGTCTGTTGTTATGTCCCCCTATTCATTTCTGACTTTGTTAACTTGAATATTATCTCTTTGCCATTTGGTTAGTTTGAATAAAGGTTTGTCTATCTTGTTGATTTTCTCAAAGAACCAACTGTTAGTTTCACTGATTCTTTGTACTGTTCTCTTTTTTCAATTTATTGATTTTAGCTCTGAGTGATTATTTCCTGCCTTTTACACCTTATAGGTGAGTTTGCCTCTTTTTGTTCTAGAGCTTTCAGGTGTGCTGTTAAGTCTCATGTGAAATTTCCCCAAATTCTTTACGTAGGTTTTTGATGCTATGAACTTTCCTCTTAGCCCTGGTTTCAATGTGTCCCAAAAGTTTGGGTATGTTGTGATTCATTTTCATTGAATTCTAGGAAGTCTTTTCTTTCTTTCTTTATTCCTTGACCCAGAGGTGGCTCAGAAGGGAGTTGTTCAGTTTCCATAAGTTTGTAAGTTTCCTGTAGTTTGTATTGTTGTTGAACTTTAACTTTAGACCATGGTGGTCTGATAGGATACAAGGAGATTCCAAATATTTTGTATCTATTAATATTTGCTTTATGACTAAGGTGCTGAGAAGAAGGTATCTTTTGTGTTTGGGTGGAATGTTTTGATATATCTATTTAAGTCATAACATCTGTTAGATTCCTTACTTTTCTGTTAAGTTTCTGTCTGGCAGACCTGACCATTAGTGAGAGTGGGGTAGTGAAGTCTCTTACTATTAGTGTGTGGGATTTGATGTGCAATTTAAGCTTTAGTAATGTTTCTTTTAAATATGTGGATGCCTTTGTATTGGGGACATAAATGTTCAGAATTGAGCGTTCATCATGATGGATTTTTTTGTGGTAAATATGTAATGTCTTTCCTGATCTCGATTGATTTTAGTTTGAAGTCTATTTTTGTTAGATATTAGCTATACCATTTTTTTTAAAACTTAAGTCTATTTGTTTAAAATGTCTTTTCCCAACTCTTTGCTCTAAGGTAGTGTCTGTCTTTGAAGTTGAGGTATGTTTCTTGTATGCAGCAGAAGGATGGATTCTGTTTTCATATCTTTTCTGTTACTCTGTGTCTTTTTATAGAGGTATTGAGTCCATTGATAGTATGAAAAATTAATGACCAGTGATGGTTAACTCCTATTATTTTTTGGTGATTGTATGTGTGTATTTCCCTTCTTTGTGATTTCCTGCTGTGGAATTATCTATTGCTTGTGTTTTTGTGGGTATATCTAAGTTCCTTAGGTTGGAGCTTTCCTTCTAGTACTTTCTGTAGGGCTGGATTTGTGGACAAATATTATTTAAATCTGGTTTTACATGGACTTGTTTACACCATCTATAGTGATGGAGTTTTTCTGGGTATAGTAGTCTGGGCTGGCATCCATGGTCTCTTAGTGTCTGTATAATATCTGTCCAGGAACTTCTGGCATTCATAGTCTCCATTTAGAATTCAGGTGTCATTGTGATGCATCTGCCTTTACATGTTACTTTTTCCTTCGCAGATCTTAATATTCTTTCTTTATTCTGTATGATTAGTGGTTTCATTATTATGTGGCAAGCAGACTTTTTGAGGAACTTTAGTCTATTTGGTGTTCTCTAAGCTTTTTGTATCTTCTCAGGCATCTCCTTATTTAGGTGGGGAAAGTTCTAGTTTTCTTCTATGATTTTGTTGAATACATTTTCTGTGACTTTGAGCTGGTATTCTTCTCCATCTTCTATCCCTATCATTCTTGGGTTTAGTCTTTTCATGTTGTCCCAGATATCCTGGATGTTTTGTGTTATGACTTTTTTGGCTTTATTGATTGGTCATAAATTTAAGTATACTATATTAAGTCAAAAAGGCTTCTACAACCAGCGAATATTAAGATAATAATTAAAATAATGTACCTTTAAAAACAAGGAACTGGGATGGAGGAACTGCCTCTATCACATCTAAGTGGCATCTTAACTGTGGACTGAGGTGAAATGGTCCATGCCATCTGCCACCACGGACGGTGTTATCTCTGGGAAGGTTGGCCTATGCTACATAAGAAAGGCAGCTGCATGTAAGCTCAGAAGCCCATAAACAGCATTCCCCAGGGTTTCGGCTTCAGTTCTTCCCTTGGCTTCTATTGATGATGGACTATAATCTGCAAGTCAAATAAAGCCTTTCTATCCCAGGTGCTTTCTAGTGTTTCATCATAGTAACAGAAAGTAAACTAAAAAATTAGTTACAAATTACCAGGAACATTTAGTTTAATAAAGAATAAAACAGTAAAAGTTACAGACTTGAGACACACAGATGACAAATATAAAACTGGTGCAAATAAACTCAATCATATTAAAAATTATATCAATATAAAGGAACAAATATTGAGTCAGAAGGAAAAAATAAAAAAGGAGATTTCAGAAAAGTAAAATAGATGTTTGGGAAATAAAACCACAATAGAATTAAAGTAAAAGGACAGATGACAAACTAAAACAGTTACTATAGTTACATTTGTAACAGAAAGAAAACTGGGTTTTGTATCTTAATAAGGTACAGTGAGAATACAATGTATATACTTAAGAATTAAAATATAGGAAGATACCAATCCATACTCTACTTGAGATTGGACAGACAAAACAAGAAAACCAGTAGACATACAGAAGAGGAGAGGGCTATCACCTACTCAGTAGGTAAGCAGTACCATCCCCAAGAGCACAGAGAACATTCTGTAGTATAATACATATCTAAGGCTATAAACATGGTCTCAACAAATATAGAAGCACTAAAAATAGACAAACTACTCCTCAAATGACAAAAACCTTCATTAGAAACCAGCAACAAAGCAATGTAACATACAAAACCAAATACGTACTTCTTAGAGAACTATAATTCAAAGGTCATTTATAACCTGAAATTTTTTTTCTAAGATCTTCACCTGACCCACCTTTTATTATGTAAATATCCTAAAAGACAATTCTCTTTCATTAAGCCAACTAGAGTCAAATTATAGTTTTTTCAGTCCAAAAAAGAAAAAAATACTTCAAATAACTTTCTCAGCAAATATAAAGTTTTAATAGGTCTTCATTTTGAGTGTAGTGTCAAATATTATAGATCACAGCAATTTAGCACATTTCTAAACTTGTGATATTTATAGAATATATGAAAGAACATTGCTGATATTAAGATCTTATTTCTTCAATAGCAAAGTATTTATCAGGGCAAAAATCAAAAAAATTAGGTACCTAGCTCTTTCTCTGGCTGCATCTTCACGCGCTTTTTCTTTCTCTTGCCTCTGTTGTTCAATTCGGGCTTCTTGCTCTTTCCTCTTCATCAGTAATTCCTCTACACGAGCCTGCCGTTCTGCCTCTAGGGCTCTCTTGCGTTCCTGATGTTAAAAAATTAAAGTTATTATAATTATATGTGAAATTAAAAGGATCAAAGGTGATATAACTTTGATACAAACATATACTCTGGAATATTTATTTCTGGATCATCAATAGGTACATGGCTTCTAAGAATTTAAGCAAAAATTATATAGCAATGACATGTTGCTCTCATATGTCATTTACACAAAATTATAACATGATCTGGTATGAATTATATCCTAAGGACTACACATACATATATATATATATATATACACATACTTGTATGTACACATTATGACACAGAAAGTTCAACCAAGTTTGAAGATTTATGATCCACAAAAATATGCCAACTATATGTGTACAAACTAACAAAGGCTAATTTGAAAACATAATTAAGTGAAAATTCCATTTGCAATAGTGTGATAGTTGATCTTGGTTTTCAATTTGACTAAATCTGGATTAACAAAAACACATCCAAGCATCTGGTACATCTATGAAAATCTATGAAAGATTTTTCTTGACAGAATTATTTGAAGTGCAAAACCCACTATAAACCCAGACTATTTGAAGTGGGAGGACCCACCCTAAGTAAGGGCTATGTGTTCTGGTGGCAGCCCACATAAAAGGACATGAAAGAAGGAAGCTTTGCTTTGTGCTTACTTGTCCTCACTCTCCCTGGCAAGTTCATCTACCCTGTTCCTGAGCTATTCCTCTGCTGATGGTAGAACCTATTTCCTCAGGATTTCAACATGGACAGCCCGGAGACACTAACACCAGATTGGGACTGCTCATTAATATTAATAACAGCCTTTGTCCTGGTGAGTTGAGATTTGTTATGAACATACACTCCTCATTGGAAAAAGATATGCATTTGTAAGACTTCAAACCCACCCAAAAAAACTTTATTTGTAGTACTCAAAGTGATCACAGCTGAAGGTATTTAAAATAAAACATTTAGAGTTAATCTACATTTATTTGGATGCTGCAAATTTTTTACATGCAATAAAATTCTCCACAGATAAGGTAGTTTATCAAGAAAGAACTATGATAGATTCTTCATAGCAACACAATCCATTCCCTAATGCTTCTGCCATCATGGAAACGGAAGCTGCAGAAATTCATAGCTAACCAAGGTATCTAATGATACTGCTCAATAAATGGTATGTCTCTCTAATCCTATAAAAAAAAGGACTGTTCAATCTACTATTTCAATAACATTCCTTTGGGATCAGAAGAAAAAATTAATTCTTGCAGAGCCAATTAAAAAACAACTGATGGACAATGTGTCACAGCAACTCAATATATAATCCAGTTGTCCTTAGAGGTCATTACTTCTAGGACAAACACTGATTGTTGTCTTAATTACTTACAGTGCAGTGTTATTTCACGCACCTTTGGGAACAGAGACTAGGTTTTATTTTCAGCCACTGACTCAGGGCCTGAGATAAGAAAGGTGCTCAGTAAATGGTAAGCAGAATCCTACCTGCACAGCTTCATCACGAGCTTGCTTTTCTTCTTGTCTTCTCTGACGTTCTTCCTGTAATTCATTAAGCCTCTGCTCATATTCCTTCAATTTTGATAAAACATCATGGCGTTTATTCTGAGCTTCAAGGGTATTTATGAAGGCAATCTCATTTACCTTTAATGAGAAATAAGAAGGAGTCTGAATCAAATTAATTCTTAAAAGAGAGAGGAAAGTATGTGCATGTTGCAGTTGGCCATGAAGCACCTGGGGCTGAAGCTACAGGTGCCTGTGAGCCATCTGATGTGGGTGCTGGGAACCAAGTTCAGGTCCTTTGCAAGAGGAGTATATATCTTAACTACTAAACTACCTCTCCAGGCCCTCAACTCACTTCTTCTAATACTAAGAAATTTAACAATGATTTTATACAACAATATTTAAAACATCCATAAGGCATTGGGGAAAAATAATGAATAAGTTTTTCCTGCCAGTAGTTACATCAAAGCAAGGCAATATATATGACAAACCCATAACTTAGAAAGCTGCTGCCATTGAAAATGTTTTTAATGCAGTATGGCGATTGCTCAGAAAACTGAGAATCAATCTCCTCAAGGACCCAGCAATACCATTTCTGGATGTATACCCTAAAGATGCACAGTCGCACTTCAAAGGCATTAGCTAACTATGTTCATAGCAGCATTATTTGTAATAGCAAGAACCTGGAAACAACCTAGATGCCCCTCAACTGAAGAATGAATTAACACACTGTGGTACATCTACACAATGGAATACTATGCATCAGTAAGAAAAAATGGTATCCTAAAATTTGCAGTCAAATGAATGGATTTGGAGAATATCCTCCTGAATGAGGTTATCACAAACCCAGAAAGATAAGCAGGGGATGTACTCACTCATTAGTGGACTATAAACAAACCAACAAACAAACAAGAAAAAAGCAAAGCATGCACAAGCTGCAAGCCACAACCACTGAACAGCTTGGGATCAGAAACACCCTGGACTGACTCTTTGGATCCCACTCCCCCTAGAGGAACACCTGACTCACTCTTGAGGGAGGAGGGAGAAAACTGCATCTGCCAGTAGTGGAGACTGAACTAAGGAATATAGGGACAGCGGGACCTTGGGACTGCCTGCTGCCTGCCCAGAGAGGGGATGGGGAGTTGTGGAGAAGAGAGAATGACTTGATGTGGTGGGAGGGAGAAGGGACCTTGAATAAGGATATACAAGGATAGAAAGTGTGACTTCTTTGTTCGTAATAATAAAATAGAAATAAAAATAAATAAAAAATAAAACCTACTCTCACACTTGAGGCAGAAGCAGAAGGATCTCTGAGTCCAAGGCTAACCTGGTCTATAGAGTGAGTTCCAGGACTACAAAGAAAAGCCTTGTCTCAAAAAAAAAAAAAAAAAAAACAACAAAAAAAAAAAAACCCACTGACTGTTCCTCCAGAAGACCGGAGTTCAATTCTCAGCACACACATGACAGCTGACAACTGACTCATCTGACACCCTCACACAGACATATATGCAGGGGAAACCCAACGCACATAAACTAAAAATTAAAAATAAAATGTTTTTAAAATAGAAAACAATTTAGTATTTTAGAGACTATTTTACAAAATTTTGCTTAATATGAATTTATAATGGAATACATACAATTAGGTATGTTCATATTATTCTAATGATACTTTTATTTTTAAATCTGGAATACAAAGTCACATATTTCATCATATCTACAAGTAATGGAATTTTGATATTTATCCATCATTACATGTTGTTCTAATTGGTCCTCTCCTGCAAATCTTCCCTGTTCCCTTCATTCACTCAGGTGCTCCCCCCACCTAGTATTATGACCTGCATTCCACTACCATCTCTTCTTCCCTTTACATCTTCCTCCCTCATAATCCCACTTACTGTTTCATGAATTACCCATATATAATTTTAAGGTTCTACAGATAAAAATTTGGGTTCCTAAGTTAGTTAATTTAATGGTTTCCAGTTCTATCCATTTTCTGCAAATGTCATGATTTCATCTTTTGTTATGGCTGAATAAAATTCTATTGTGAATATGTAGCTAATTTTATTTATCTGTGCACTTATTAACAGAGAATTAAGATGGTTCCATTTTCTAGCTCTCGTGAAAATGAAGCAATAAACATGGGTGCAGGTATCTCTCTGCTCTGTGGTATGTTAGAGCACGTCAGTGACATGCCCAGATGTGCTATGTAACCACAGGCGGTATGGCTAGATTATATGGAAGTAGTATCTTTAGCTTTTTGGCTGCACCAACTTACATTTTCAACTATGCTATCTTAGGTACCAATTTCTTCACAATCTTACTTAAACTTAACTATTTCTTCTGTAAGTTCTAGTTTAGAGAATATGTTTTCAAAGGCTTCTCTTATGATCCTCTTGATTACAATGATAGACCATCGCATTCCCTGTTTAGCTCTAATTTTACTAACTTGATTATTCTCTCTTCGGGTCAGCATTGTTAACAGTTTATTGATTTTGATTTCTCTGGGAATCAGCTCTATCACTGATTCTATGTATTACTTTTTTCATATCCACGTCATTAATTTCAATCTCATTAACTTGACAGTTAATAATTACATATTATATTTCCTAAAAGTATATCATGACAAGAATATTCCTTCTTTTTATTGTTCAAAAGTAACTCAAAAGAAACTGAAGGAATGCTGCCAAACCTTTTTTTTCATATTTGATGAATATTTTATTTTTACTATTGTATTATTTTTGTTTTTTTTCTTTTTCTTTTTTTTTATTATGAATAAATAAGTCACATTCTCTATCCCTGTATATCCTTAATCAAGGTCCCTTCCCCCTCCCACCGGATCAGGTCATTCTTTCATCTCCACATCTCCCCATCCCCCACCCTGGGCAGGCGATCCCAAGGTCCCGATATTGCTTAGTTCAGCCCCTGCTCTTGGCAAATCCACGTTTCTCCCCCCAACATCAAACTGAGTCAGGTGTTCCTCTAGGGGGAGTGGGATCTAAGGGGTCAGTCCAAGGTGTTTCCGATCCCAAGCTGTTCAGTGGTTGTGGTTTGCAGCTTGGGCATGCTTTGCTTTTTTTGTTATGTTTTGTTTTGTTTAGAGTCCACTAATGAGTGAGTACATTCCCTGCTTATCTTTCTGGGTTTGTGATACCTCGCTCAGGATATTCTGCAAATCCATTCATTTGCCTGCAAATTTTAGGATACCATTTTTTCTTACTGCTGAGTAGTACTCCATTGTGTAGATGTACCACAGTTTGTTAATCCATTCTTCAGTTGAGGGGCATCTAGGTTATTTCCAGGTTCTCGCTATTACAAATAATGCTGCTATGAACATAGTTGAGCTAATGCCTTTGCAGTGTGACTGTACGTCTTTAGGGTATACACTCAGAAGTGGTATTGCTGGGTCCTTGGGGAGATTGATTCCCAGTTTTCTGAGAAACCACCATACTACATTTCAGAGTGGCTGAAGAAGCTTACACTCCCACCAACAATGGAGGAGTGTTCCCCTTTCTCCACACCTTCTCCAGCATAGGCTGTCATCTGTGTCTTTTATCTTAGCCAATCTAACAGGTGTCAGGTGGTATCTCATGGTTGTTTTGATTTGCATTTCTCTGATGGCTGCCAAACTTTTTAATGAGGCCACAATCACCCTGCTACCCAAGGCACTCAAATATGTAACTAAGAAAGAGGACTACAGACTAATCTCCCTCATGAACAATTCTCAACAAAATTCTGGCAAACCGTATACAACAATGTATAAAAGATATCATCCACCACGATCAAGTAGGCTTCATCCCAGAAATGCAGGGATGGTTCAACATACAAAAAACTATAAATGTTATCCATCATATAAAAATATTGAAGAAAAAGGACCCACATGATCATCTCCTTAGATGCTGAAAAAGCCTTACAAAGTCCAACACTGCTTTATGATAAAAGTCCTGGAGAGATCATGAATACAGGGAAAATACCTAAATATAATACGGGTGATTTACAAAAAGCTGACGGCCAACATCAAACTAAGTGTAGAAAAACTCAAAGCAATCCCACTAAACTCAGGAACTAGACAAGTTCTAGTTCTTCTCAGGTAACTGGATAAACAAACTGTGGCTTTTGCACATAGTGGTAGAATTCATGGCAATAAAATAGAAGAAATAACCAGCATATACAACAATGTGAAATGCTGATGGGTGGAAGATAGAAGAAAGAGTATATTCTAGGAGGCATTCATACAATTCTAGAAAATTCAGATATCTATAGTGATAGCAAAGCAGCAAATGCACATTTACAGAGCTAAAGAAATATTTAATTCCACAGACACTTTATGAATGTTCACTATAGTGATAGCTGGAGAGGTATACACATGACAACACTCATCAGACTTAGTATTTGACAGCTGCACTGCTTATTCTGTCAAGTATATCTCAATTTACCTGCTCATTACAAAGTATGAAATTGAACCCAGCAAATTTTAAATAAACTGGTAAAACCTTCTGTTATTTTGGAATAAAAAGATACCTGGATAAACTTGTGATACTACTGTACACTACTAAATACACTTGATTACATGATTACATATTTAAATGCACTACACCTTAGCTTCCTCCTCTTGAGCTTTCTTCACAATGGCTTGTAGCTGTACCTCTCGTTTAAATTCAGCATGAAGTAATTTCTCTTCCATCATCCTACGACGTTGATCTAGTAATTCTTCCTTCCACTTTCGGACATCTTTCTCCTATGAATGGCAGATTATCGAAATATATGGTAATTCAGCAGAAGACTAAGGGTGAATGGAAAACTTCACGAATATAGCTAATGATTAAAACCCAACCTCACAGCCAGAATACAACTTCCATGATTCTCTGGCAACTTACTAACTGTATACTCTTGGCAATAGCGTAACTCATGTCTCAACTTTCTTATCCCCAAACAAGACATTTGTATTATCTCTTCTAAAGTTCAGGAATATTGCAAAAGAGAGGACAGTAAGAGCTGGGTGACAGGGAGAAGGCCTGAAAAATGCTGTCTTCTGGACATAACACAGCCACTGCAATTATGAACTTACATCTCTAGTTGCCTGCATGGGGCCTGCACAAAACTAAGTCTGTCAACACTCAGTCATAAATGAGATCATGGGACCACACTTCTCCAGGGAGAATACTTGCTATTATTGGTTACCTGGAAGGGGAGTCATATCATTAGCTGTATACCTATATAGTGAGCCCACCAAGTTCAGTGACCCATGGTCACATGGATGGCCCTGGTAAAACCCAAGAGGTCACAAAACAAAAACACATACATGTAAAAATGGGACTCTGGGGAATGGGGTAGACAGAGGCAGAAGGAAGATAAGAGAAATGAAAATAATAATCAGAATATATATATACTGGCATAAACTTGTCAAAGAATATATATGTATGTCATTAATAAAATCATACTTCTGACAAAAGGAGTAAAGAAAAATACAATACCTAACAGGTTCTTTTGAAGATTTAGTTAAGTGAATAAACCTCTTAGGAAAGAGAATTAAATATGACTATAGTTGCAGAATATTATTGCACTGAACCATAAGACACTTAGAATGAACACTGCATATAATATTTAGTATTCATTATCAACCTGATTGGGTCTACAAGCACTTATAAGACAAACCTCTTGTGAGGAAGCCTAGGTTAACTCTGGCAGGAAAACAGAACACAACTGTGGGCCACAGCAATTCATGGGCTGGGGTCCAGGACTGAAAATTAAAAAAAGCAAGCTAAATACTACCATTAATTTCTCTGCTTCCTGACTACAGATGCAGGATGAACTGCAGCATCAGCTTCTGCCTCTATGCCTTCCATGATGACTGCACCTTCCAACTGTGAACAACAATTAAACCCTCCCATTCTTAAATTGCTTTTGTCAGCATTCTGTCAACAGCAGTGAGAAGAAAAATTAACGTCGTATATTTCTTTTCATTAAAAACTTTAATATTTCTATAAAACAATCTATAATCAATAAAGAATTCTTTTTATTCTTAATATTTTAAATAAGAAAAGTAAAAGATATATTTCGTGCACAGAAAATTATATTCAATAAGAAGACAGATCTATATAAGTAGAAAAAAAGGAATGACCATGTCAGTTGTATTTTATCTAAAAGGCATAATTATATAATTAAGTCACGTAAACAAATATGCAAAAATATTACTATACTATACTAAAAGTCTGAGCTCTGAAAACTGTTCCTCATGTGACACTTCTTTCAGATCTAGTTTTGACATCTGTAAAGTGGTGAACATTTGTACTGTGAACTACACAATTAATGTGGTCAGATGAAACCCTTTACTTAGAACAATTCAAATAAGAACCTCTTACAAAATTGAAAAATGAAATTTACTACATAAAGTAGAAAATACATAGGGAAGATAAAATTAAACCAAAGAACATCCACAACTATATAAATTTCCGCAATCTCTGCATTTTTCACACAAATACTTTGAAATTGTATTAATGTAAAAATGCACTGCTGTGTGATTATCTTCTTGTACACTGTAAATATTTGTTACTCCTATTGGTTTTATCAAATGCTGATTGGTCAAGAAGCTAGATAGAATGTAGAGGCAGGGCTACCAGACCAGAATTCTGAGAAGTGGAAAAACAGAGCAGACACCAGCAAGATGCAAAGGAAGTAAGATAAGAATATCTCACTGAGCAAAATGGTACCAAGTCACATAGCTAAGCACAAATAGAAATATGGGTTAACTTAAGTATAAGAGTTAGTAAGCAATAAGTCTAGGCCTTATACCAAACAGCTTGTAATTAATAGAGTCCTCTGTGTTTCTTTGGGACAGAACCAGCCAGGGAGGACAGAGAAATTTCTGATTACAATGTACTGTGTAATTTTGTTCATATTTAAAAAGAAAATATGGCTATGTTAGAATATTTCATCTAAAAATAAAGTAATATTAATTTTGGAGAAATCCAGAGCAAACACTATTTTTCATATGCTATCTACTCATTATGTATGACCAATTTTTAGGGTGAAGATAAAAAGAAAGGTTACATTGTCTTCCACCTCTAATAAAGTACTATATTTTGAAGAATCTAATGCTACCTACCTCATTCTTATAAGCATTCTTATTACTGTATTCACTATTCCTTAGAAATTTAAATAATATACTTAACATATACATATTAATTGTCTGAGTCCTGAAAGGTATCTTTTGTCACATAATTTTTGTCACTTTTGTCATGTCATTTTGTCACATGTGAGGGAATTGTCCTCTAAGATGGCTCCCAATAATCAAGGTCAACTGTTATTAAGTTCCTTGAATAACATCCTCCCCAAGTATGTGAAGATTATGAGCCAAAGAATACAGAAAAAAAAAATGATGATATAAAAACAGCTCTGCTTCCATCTTATTAACTCTCACACCTTCTCTCTCATCATTCTCTCTTTGAAATGCCGGATTATTTTGTAGAGGAACCACCAGTTCAGTGTGAAGACACCAAAACCAAAAAGAACACCTGCCAGGGATCTTGATTATCTGGATAATAGCAAAGGATGAATTAGGGACTAGGAACAGCATTGGTGAGTTTGGTAAGAGTTCTCCTTTATTTCAGGTTACTGATAGCCATATCATAAAACCAGATCAAGGACCACTTAGTCTATTCTTAGGTTTCTATGAAAAACAAGAAGTGATCATGTGTTTCACAATATCTATCCTATCCTGGTATGTTTTTATATACCGCACTGAAACATCACAGCAAGTCATAATACATTTATTATTTACAGATTACATAGGAATTACATACAGCGTCTTTGGGTTCATGTCCATAGAGTAGATCTGTCTCCAGTTGTGTTGAGGAACCACAATACTGACTTCCACAGTGGCTGCATTTACTTTCCCATCAGTGCATGCATGTCCTGTTACCCACATTACCACTAGCATTAGTTGTCCTGACTTTTTTATTTAAGATGTTAAATCTTGATAGAGTCATACATAAGAACCATATTTATATCATTTCTCCCCCTCCCTCTTTCTTCTCCAACTCCTCCCATATTCACCACATTCTCTCTCAAATGCATGATCTCTTGTTCTTCATTACTGTTTTACACACACACACACACACACACACACACACCACTCACATACAACATATGAACAGGAGGACTTCTGACTTCTGTGAGAAAGTATCTTGTATTTATGAGAGGAAAGCTGACCACATCAATCTCAACAACATGGTCACTACAGAACACTAGCACAGTAATACCACTAGTTGACATAACAACATGGACAGGAGAAATATTATAAGGCTCTATCCTAGGTGAAGAACTATAGGCAATAAACGCTTCTTGGGAGAGAATTCTCCTCTCCAAGGAGGAGGCCACTAATCTCAAATACTCAATCTTTTGTTTTCCTTATTTTATTCACTCTGACTGGGAAATAATAAAATCTCAAAAGTAGTTTTAATTTTCAATTCTCTAAATAGATATTATTCTATTAGATATTGTTCTAAGTGAATAGTATTCAATTCTCTAATTGGCCAGGGACAGAGAACACATTTAAGCATATTTCTTCACAAGAGAAAACACATGTCTGCTGGCCAAAAAGCTATGGTTGTGAAACTCTGAGGCCCAGGGATGAGCCTATTCCTATTATTCTGCTCAATGGACATGGTATCAATTGTCATTTAAATGCATACTGCTTTACCCAGAGATTAGGGCAGCTCTCAGATGTCATCAGAGAGCTCTATGCAGTGGTTAGCACAGAAACTCACAACCAGACAAAGTGTGGAAAATAAGGATCACTGGGTTGTTGAGGCACATACAGAACACCTTACCACACTCTTTCCCCAAGACTTCAGGATCATCCAGAAGAGAAAATAGTAAGACTCTAAGAGCCAGAGACAGAGAAGAAGCTGAGCAAAACACTGTCTCCTGGACATAACAGTGACACAGTATTCTCCAATTAACAGAAATGAGGTTGCCTGCATAAGGCCTGTTGTAAGTCAAATCAACATTCTAGGTTCAAGTAAAGAGGGGTCTCGAGTCTCCAATCCCAACTAAGGACCTATGGAAAGGTAGTGACTTCTTTTAAGGTAGGGAGAGTGGTGGTGGTGGTGGTAAAGACAACAATGATGATGAGACAACAGGAAGTTGGGGCAGTGTAAGGAGGTGAAGGAAGATCTGGGAATTGTTAGGGGGCCAAATTTGGAATGAATATTATCAAAATATGTTATATAAAATGCTCAAAAATAAAAATAAATATCTTTATGAGGTTCACTTTCCAGACATCCACATTGAGCATATAACCTCTGTCATTTTGGGGAGAACTATCTTATCAGGTGCAAAGAGATTACATCTAGAGATATTAAGCTAATTATATCTCAAAAAAGGCTTCTAGCAAATTCTAAAATGCTAATAAGAAAAAAGTTTTCTCTTTAATACTGTACTGACGACATCTGGAAATACTATTCCAGCAACAGTGACCAGACAAATCTTTGAAGTTATCAGAATGGAAGGTAGTCAGACTCAAAAGTTACAGCAGAACTGGCCACATGGCTCAGTGGAGAGTGGAAATCATACTTGTCAAGAATGATTTCCTGAGTTCAATTCCCACACTGTCAAAGGAGAAAAACAACGCTTACAAGTTCTGTAACCTTCCAGATAACACCATGTCACATGTGTGCATTCATGTACACACACACACACACACACACACACACACACACACACACACACACACACGGAAAAACTAAGTTGCAGCAACTGTGAAGACCTTCTAAACTATCAAAAAGTCCTCAAGTAAAATAGTGTACCTACTGCATCAGAGTAAGTAGTTCCACAAAACTCACTATGGGGACTAAGAACCTACATATCTGAGATGAACCATAATTGGCTAGTTTAGCAAAGGGATGGAAATAGGAACTGGATCACTTAAGATGCTTATTTTTTGTTCTGAGGAGGGAGCTACAGAGTCAAAACGTCCTCTGCACTGAGTAACACCCAACCTCCTGTATTATGCTCACTGGGACTGACATTATGATTTCAGCTTCTTTCCAAAAGTTGTCTCATATTGTTACTATTGTATCAGTTCTATCCATGTGTGTTTTAACAGTTCTGTCCCATGGAAGAAAGGCTGAGAAGTGCACAAAAGTAAGGTTATTCTCTTATAAAAAGGTAATTTCATAGGCTAACATAATACTCAAAATTATAAAACCATCTGTGAATAATACTAAAACAAAACCCTGCAAGAGATTCAACAGAATTTCAGTTGATAAATGACGTTTGAAAGGGTAATGAAACTATTTTATGACTAAAAGAGGATTTAGCTCTTTTGTTTCCTAAGTTAGTATATTTTCCACTAAAAAGAAACATTATTGCACGATTGTTTTTATTTTCTTGAATTCTGCTCCAAATTCAACCAAGTCTCCTACATCCTCTACACAAAGTTCCAAGAGTTGTGCAACTCCAATCACCTCTCCACAGCTTTTCTTGGGCTAGCTTAGACACTTCATGTCTCATAATAAATATGTTTTTACTGTTCTATTTAACCCACATTAGTAGTTTTGTAAATTTGCCTCCTAATAATGGCGGTCACTACAAATTCACTGCATCAGTTCCTTTAAAAAAAAAAAAAAAAAAAAGAAGTTGGTTCTTTGGTTAGAGCAGAAAGTAACATGTATCTCAGGTCAAAGATGAGGACATGTATAGTTGCTAAGCTAAAAATGTCCTAGCAATCCTATACTTTGTTTTTGCCTGTTAATGTATTCATGAAGCCAATTAAATCATTTAATTATTTTAAGTATCTCAGAAGGTCTATTTATTTAAATTTCAAAGAAGGGCTTATTGTCATGAGATTTCAATAACAACACTGTCCTTCATAACTGGGACAGATGAGCCAGTAAAGCAAGAAGCATTCTTAGCTTGAGAGTAAGAAACTCACTCAAGTTACAATAGAAAAATATCCCAATTTACTCAGGAGATCATCTCTATTTCCCCTTCTTCCTGTTACCTAACTGTTTAGGGGTTATGGTTTGCAGCCATTCTTTGTTTTATTTCTACAATCCAATTATGAGTGAGTACATATCATGTCTATCTTTCTCAGCCTGTATTGATACTCAGAATGATACTCTCCAAATATACTCATTTGCCTGCAAATTTTAAGATGTCAATTTTTTCTGCTGAGTAGTACTCCATTGTGTAGATATACCATAATTTGTTAATCCATTCTTCAGTTGAGGAGCATCTAGGTTGTTTCCAAATTCTGGTTATTACAAATAATGCTGCTATGAACATAATTGAGTTAATGCCCTTGGGGTCTTTTGGTTCTATGCCCACTAGTGGTATTACCGGATCCTTGGGCAGATTGATTCTCAGTTTTCTGAGAAATCACTATACTGCATTCCAGAGTGGCTGAACAAGCTTATACTTCCACCAGCAATGGAGGAGTGTTCCCTTTGCTCCGAATCCTCTCCAGCATAGGCTGTCATCTGTGTCTTTTATCTTAGCCAATCTGACAGGCCTAAGATGGTATCTCAGAATTGTTTTGATTTGCATTCCTCTGATGGCTAAGGTTGAGCAGTTCTTTTTTTATTTTTGAATAAAGTCACATTTTTTATCCATGTATCCCCTTGTTCAAACTCCCTTCCCCTTCTCGCCCCACCCAGTTGAGCAATTCTTTTAAGTGTGTTTCAGCCATATGAAATTCTTCTGTTGAAAATTCCAACAGAGTTGGTGAAGATCTTTTCCCATTCTGTAGGTTGTCGTTTTGTGTTATTGACCATGTTCTTTGCCTTACAGAAGCTTCTCAGTTTCAGGAAGTCCCATTTATTAATTGTTGTTCTTAGTGTCCCTGCTACTGTTGTTATATTTATGAAGTGGTCATCTATGCATTCAAGGGTATTAATCATGCTAGGAGAGGCTACTCAAGGCAAGATTCCAGTCCAGAGTCATCCTCAACCAGAGTAACTGCAGTTACTGTATTCTAAAACACTAAAATTTCTATTTGCTTCCTTTAATGGCTTTTGTCTTGCTTTTAAAATTTTAAGAAAAGATTAATTTATTATTATGTATACAATGCTGAATCTGCATGTATACCTATATGCCAGAAGAGGGTATCAGATCCCATTCTAGATGGTTGTAAGTCACCATGAGGTTGCTAGGAATTAAACTCAAGAACTCTGGAAGTGCTGTCAGTGCTTGTAATCGCTGAGCCATCTCTCCAGCCTGCTTTTGAGCTTTTTTTATCCTTGTGGATTTTGCTAAATTACTTGTGTTCTCTTGTAGCTCAGTTAACATCCACAAAGATGATATTTTCAATACTTTAAAAACTTGTAGATCTCCAAGTATTTGAGTCAATTCTGGAGTTTAATTGCATTACTCTAATGCACTTAGATTTTCTTCATTTTAGAGTTTCTTTTGTTTTGGCATTGCTATCTGTTCATTTTTTTAAAAGGAAGCAATTTATCCAAGTATAACAGCCTGGTTGCATTAGGAAAAAAAACATTTCCCAGAGAAGCAGTTTATAAAAGCACCAATGGGGATTAAAAAAATAAGTAGAAAGGTATACTGAGAAACAAAGTATGGAATACATAAATTTTGGGTCCAGAGCTATGGAACAGCATGGCAGTGTAAGGGCAGCAGCGAGTAACATCAATAACTATCAGTGTTTACCAAGCACTAAAACTTCTAGGTATTTGTAGTTCCTGAGCAGCATGCTGCCTCCTCTGCAGTACCTTTGTGCTAAGCAGTGCACATGCCAGGCAATTAAGGGCCCAGGCAGCAAATATCAGGGGGCAGGGTTAGAGGCAGAGGCACACACAACTATGGAACTTGGTTTGAGTACACACATTGTACTTGAGCAGGGAATCAGTCACATAGACTACAGTATTGGTGGCATATGAATACCCGGTGACAACAACCGAGGGTAAGTTAGCTTATGCCCCTTTGCTAAGGGAGATGGCCACAGCCACATTCACATAACCAAAAAGCCAGAGCAGGGACCAAGCAGGTGCATATAGTAAGCCTAGTAATTTTAATAGAAAAACTCTCCTAGCAAGTAGTTTATGTATTTTGAACACGCCTATCCAAGGAAATCATCCAATGAAAATGGAAAATGAAAAAAAAAAAAAGTATACCTTTAAAAATCTTGAAAATATCTATCAACTAGATACTTTAGGAAAGGCAAATTCTTTAAAAAATAAAAACAAACAAACAAACAAAACTCCTAATTTCCTGGAATTCACTGAATAAAACTTCCTTTATTTCTACAACACTTATTTGCATGACTCCTTTTAGCCTCAGAACGACAACAACACAAACTATACTTAAAAACAGTCCCATTTGTGGCTATCATTGTATTTTAAAAATGTCAATCTCACCCTTTCTAACAACTTTTGAAGCTTTAGTGTCTTCTCTTCACGTAGCTTTTCCCTTAACTGTTGAGCTTTCATGTGCTTCTCTTCATACTTCTTCTTAGACTCTGCGATAGTCCTATTAATATAGAGAAGTCAACAAAATATGCATGTGTTCACACGACAAGGTTAAACTGGAGCATATAAGACACATTTCAGCCTAGTGCTTGTCATCCGAATAAATATGGAATGTCCTGTATGAGATGCTGAAAATAGTGATAATCAAGTGATAATCCAGGTGATAATCAAGATTTCTTTCTATCAAGCTTTTCAAGAGAATTTTCGAAGGCCAGACCTTTTACGAGATGGTGAAGAAAGTTTTTCATGCATGTGAATTCCATGCCCTGGAAGTCTAGCTGGCTCCTCTTCTACAATATCCCCCCAGGATGTATTTTGACGCCAAGATTCACGAGCT
>PVIH01009484.1:0-82051 GCA_004025045.1 Sigmodon hispidus | reverse complement strand
TCCCATGGTCCCAATAACCCAATAACCCAATATTGCTTAGTTGAGTCTCTACTCCTGGCAGATCCAGTTTTGTCCCCCCTCCCTCAAGAGTCAGTCAGGTGTTCCACTAGGTGGAGTGGGATCCGAAGAGTCAGTCCAGGATGTTTCTGATCCCAAGCTGTTCAGTGGTTGTGGTTTGCAGCTTGGGTATGCTTGGTTTATACCTTGTTTGGCAGGAGGATCACGAAATAGTTTTATTTTTATATGTATATGTCTATATGTATGTTCACAGATAGCTGGCGCAGGTCATAAGAGGACATACTATCCATTGCAGCTAGTTACACATGGTCATAAGCCATTTGACCTCGGTGCTAGAAACTGAACTCTTTTTTTAATGTTTATTTATATTTTATGGGAATTGGTATTTTTCCTGCATGCTTAACTGTGTAAGGGTGTCAGATCTTGGAATTACAGACAGTTGTTAGCTGTCATGTGGATGCTGAGGATCGAAATCAGGTCCTTCAGAAGAACAGTACTCCCAACCGCTGACCCATCTCTCCAGCCCCTAGAAACTGAACTCTTAACCTCTGAATATTCTCTCCAGCCCCAATGATATAAAATTTTAATTTGCCATTATTTCCTTGCTCAATCATTTGACATCTTAGATGACATCGTCTCTGTAACTCGTTATTCTTGTCACTTTAAATCTAACTTTATGTGCCAAATTCCACAACCAATGGCTCATTTTCTTGATTGTTTCTGCTTAATCTTTTGTGATTTTTCTTCTCCTCAACCTGGTAGTAGTATCTAGTATTACATCTATTCATGTAGGGTGACCTAGACTTCTAGAATCTGACTGATGATATATCTGCTAAGTAAGCCAAAACTAGTAATAAAATGTGACCTTAATGAGCAATTTGAGCATAACTTACAATGTAGCAGAATATTCTGCCAATTAGTCAGGGGAGCAGAAAGGCTATACAGCTTATGCTTATGAAATTTTATTGTTTAGCTCAGAAGAAAAAGTACTGCCGGAAAAATGACTTCTCATTCTTTTATTTAATGTATTTTAATATTTGGCTAAAGGGATAACTAAGTCAGCAAACTGTTTGCCTTACAAACATGAGGATCTGAGTTCCATCCCTTGAACCCATTTTGTTTAAAGGCTGGAATGATAATGTTCTTGTAAGCCAATTTCTGGGGAAGTAAAGATAGGCCTTCATGATATCTTTAAAGAAAAATAAAATGTTAAACATCTATACAATGATGTTAACTTTTTTCTAGAACATAACATGAAGTAATAGTGACAAAATTCAGCATATGGTATTCTAATGCCTAGTGAGACATTAATATGGAATTGATAGCTTTAGGATCAGGAGGATGTATGATAAGAATATTGAGATAGAAAATCAGATAGAAATGTTGAGACAACATACCAGTAAATAAATCCTACAAATCTAAAGTCATATCGAAGATTTTCTTCATTTAATACTTTTAAATTAGCAGTATTTAATATTTCTCCTGAGAAGTTATTTAAGAAAAATAAAGAATGGGTATTAAACATTCTCATGCAAGTTTTGTTGTATGACATACTTTTTATGCATCTTTCTTCCTCTTAGACTGCAAATTTTAAGGAAGTTTGGATTTTTTTAGTCTTTATATTCCCACATTCTCTTCATAGTTCTCAGCCTTGATTAAAGAAATTTCTTTCATTGATGAGCAGTAGTTAATTCAGTAACTTAGAAATCATGAAACTATTGAGAATAAGTAATATAAATGTGTAGATCACCAACTGCAGATCCCAGTGAGCATCAGAGAAGATGGGGTAGAAAGAAGACCTGTGGGATGGGGAGGAGTGCTTTGAAGTTCTCTTATCTGGATTTAACATGAACATTGCAATTATGAGAACACAACAGCCAAGGATACCTACACAAGACTGAGACTTTCAGCATCCCATTAAGAATGGAGTTGGTGCCCAAATGTCATTGTCATTTAATACTACAGAAAGTGAATATTCAACTACTACAGAATTGTGATTTATGCTAAGGCACACATGTCATGTCAATATTATATTCTTCATAAATATAATAAACCTAGAAAATTTTTTTATTACAAAATAAAAGAATGGAGTTGGATAGGAGTCATGAAGCCTCACCACTTCTAGAGGAGCCATCAGTAGTTAATGGTTGCCAGAGGGAGTAGTATATCCACTGATAATTTGCCTGTGCACCATGCTCTAGTAAACAGCACTCTGCCATGCCCATATAAGCCAACCCAATTAAACTCAGCAGGACAAAAAAAGGGCAGATCAAGAAGGAAGACTATCTAGAAAGTAGAAGATGATCAGAAGACAAGAAGAAAATAAGAGAGGAATGGAGGTCTGAATACAATCACAATATATTGTGTACATGATATTGCAAAATATTAATATATAATACATTAAAAAGAAATATAGCTGAATTGTATTAAATGTAATTCTGAATTCGTAATAGCAAGAACCTGGAAACAACCTAGATGCCCCTCAACTGAAGAATGGATTAACAAACTGTGGTACATCTACACAATGGAGTACTATTCAGGAGTAAGAAAAAATGATATCCTGAAATTCACAGGCAAATGGATGGATTTGGAGAATGTTCTCCTGAGTGAGGTAATGCAAACCCAGAAAAATAATCAGAAGATGTACTTCCTCATTAGTGGACTTTAAACAAAAAGCAAAGCATGCCCAAGCTGCAAACCACAACCACTGAACAGCTTGGGGTCTGAAACATCTTGCACTGGCACCTTGGAGCCCATTTCCTCCAGAGGAACACCTGACCCAGTCTTGTTGTTGGGATGAGGAAAGTGGATCTGCCTGGATTGGATACTGAACTAAGCCACCTTGGGACCTTGGGGCCTGAGGGCCTCCTGCCCTTGCTGGGGAGGAGATAAAGTGATGGAAAGAAGAGAGAGTGATTGGGAAGGGCAGGAGGGGGAAGGGAGTTTGAACAAGGGGATACATGGGTAAAATATGAGACTTTATTCATAAAAAAGAATGGCCCTAGATGCTCCTATATTTGAATATTTGATCTTCACTGTGTTCTGTCCAGTCTCAGCGGCACCCAGAAAAATCCCCAGAATCACACTGACTCTCCAAACGCAAATGTAAAGCAAGGTTTATTACAGCTGTACAACTGAGCTCATATCCTGTAAGTGGGGAAGTGAGCTAGCTAGCCTACCCAAAAGCAAGACTTTTTCAAGCAAAGATCAAATAAAGACCATAGGAATACTATAATCAGGCCTGGGTGTGAGGGGCCCAAAGAAAGTTTTTTTTACTATCAGTAGCAGGTGGGCAGGTGCTAGCTAATTAGTTATCTTAGGATGGGGAGAAGATGCTTTCCAGCTGGGCCAGAATGCCCTCTGATTACCCAGGACCTTGGGCACTTGGCCTTGGATGCTTAGCCTTGGGGGTTTAGAAACTTCTCAGGATGGGGGACTAAAAACTTCTTAACTCCAAAAATATCTACAGGCTTCAAGGTGGAGGGACTTTAGTTTCCACAAGTGAAACTAATTGGGAAGGGATTGGATATATAATGTTGTTAGAGCAGATGTGTTACTGCAGATGGTCTTTGAGGCCTCAGAAAACTCATACTATCCCCAGTGTACACTCTCCCTCCTGTTTATAGTTCAAGATGTGAGCTCTCAGCTATTTATTCTGACCATGCCATGGAATCCAAGCTCAATTAAACCTTTTCTTTCTATAAGTGTGTTTGCTCATGATGTTCTTATTACAGAAATAGAAAAGTAATTCATAAGTACCATGGAATGTGCTATTGCAATGACAGATTTGACCATGTGGATTTTTGAAGGAAATTAGAAAACTTCAGAAATTGACCAGGAAAACAGTTGAATACTGTAAGCATAGCTTAATGCACCATGCTACTGGGGCTTGGAAGAAAACAGTGCTGAGAACTGTGCAGACTTAATGGTGAGTTCAAGTAGTTTCAGAGGGGAATTAGCAACTAGGATGGAGATTGCTTTTTATGATATTTCACCAAAGAATGTATATGATTTCTTCCTTCTTAAGAACTTTTCTGAAGTCAAATTTAAAGGTAATGCACTAATTTCTTTTCTAGAGGATATTTCAAGACAGCCTAATAATGACTCTGTTGTGTGTTTGTTAATCTTATGCAGGTCTACAATGAAAAAGAACAAGTAGAGCAATAAGAAGTGCAAAATATACAGTTTGGAGAGAGAAAGAACACCAGGAAATTTAATGTTGGCACCAAGGGTTGTGCTGAAGGAAATAAGGAGATGAAGAAGCTTCATTTTCAGTGGAGTAAAGGGAGTTCCCTCAGGAAAATACCTTACCCCACTAAGCTTCCAAGGAATGAAAGAACAAGGCCTGAGGAAGTCTCTGCTCCTAAAAAGTAACAAAGAAAAGGTGCTGTAAATGTAATTCAAGGAAGAATTCACCCCCAATTGGTGACCAAACTTGCCAGTGTCATTTGTGTGGTGTTGGCTTTGGAAGATGAAGGATATAATAGGGTTAGGGTTAGGGTTAGGCTTTTGTAGTAGTAGGCTTTTGGAATTGTCCTCTGTGTTTACACTGAAAGCCACTGAGGCCAGGTATATGGCAGGGGAATGGTTACAGGGAAGTTCTGAGAAACCATTAATTGAAGTTCTGAAAGTAAAGGCTAGACTAGTTTAGAGATGCCAAGATGATGGAGATGACAGAGCCATGAGACATCTGATCATTAGAGCTACACATACAGTGATTGTAACAAGAACAAGAGAGAAGGAAGTATGTTTTGGTATCAAAGTCCAAATGAAAGAACCATTTAAGCTCTATGACATCAGACATGATACTATAGGATTTGGAGTTTCCCTTGCTGTTTGGTCTTGATTTGCTTCAGTATTTACTCTCTGTACCCTCTCTTTCTTGGATAGCATTGTATATCCTATGACATTGTATGTTGGAAGTACATAATTTGATTTTTAATTTTATAGAGAGTTGGAAGTACAAGATTGTCTTCAGTCTCAGAAGAGACTTTGGACTCTAGAAGTATTTAGACTGAATGACCTAGGAAGTTAGACTAAATAAATTTTGCATTACTATATGGTCATAAAGCTATAGGGGCCTGGGAAGTGAAAAGAGGTGGATTGAATCAAAATGTCTCTTATAGGCTCATATGTTTTAAAACTTGGTCCACAGTTAGTAGAACTATCTCAGAAGGATTAGAAGATGTGACTTTGGAGAAGTAGGTGTGCCACTGGGGGTAGGCTTTGAGATTTCAAAGGCCTCCCACTATTTCCAATGGGTTCTCTGCCTCCTATTTATGACTTGAGATGTGAACACTCAGATGCTCCTGCCATCATGCCTTTGCCCATTATGATGGACTCTAACCCTCTGGAGCTATAAAACCAATGAAATGCTTTATTTTATAAATTGCCCATGTTGTGGTGTTTTATCACAGCAATAGAAGAGTGATAAACACATTAGGTGAATTAAGCCAGTTTCTGAAAGACAAATATTAATTTTTTTTCATTTGATGCTCATAGATTTTATATTACATTTAATCCATGAGATCTTGTATCTATTTGTTATAAAATAAGAAGTAAAATCATGTAGTGAGACAAAGGAGACTAATGGTAGACAAGGGGTAAGAAAACAAAGGACAAGTCAAATGCATAAGCATCTGCTCAATATACAATATAATCTGTACAAAAAGTTTAAAATAATAATTTTTTAATTAAGAAAAAAACACAGAGAAGTTTCTTCAATAAATATAAACACAAAAACTCTTAATAAAATATTTGAAACAACAAAAAACATAGCCATCAGGGTAAAGAAGCATTCTGTGGGGTAGAAAAATAATTGTTAAATATAAATCAGAAAGCCTATTCATGTAACAACAGCAAAAATTGAACACACAAAAAAATCATACAATTGATACTTGATCTAATGAACTGAATAGACACAATTCTTAAAAGAAGATAGAAAAAATGGCCAGTAAATATTTTAAAAACAATTCAACATCCATAGCCATCAGGGAATGCAAATTGAAACTGCTTTGAGATTCCATCTCACCCCATTCAGAATGGATATCATCAAAAAAAAAAAAAAACAAATAGCAAATACTGTTGAGCATGTAGGGAAAACACAACTCTTTATCTACTGCTGGTGGGAATGTAATCCATGGAAATCAGTATGGATGATCCTTAAGGTTTACAAATAAACCTATATCTAACTAAGATATATCACTCCTGTGCATATAGCTGAGAGGCTCTGTCAGCATACCACAGACATATTTCTAGTTCTGTGATTATTTCAGCACTATTCACATTAGCAAGGAAATGAAACCAGCCCAAGTACTCATCAACAGAAGAATAGATAAAGAACATATGCTACATTTACACAATGGAATTTTATTCAGTCATAGTAAATGACATTATTAGATTTCAGGATCATGAGTGAAACTGGAAATCATTGTGTTAACTGAAATTAGCTATATCAAAAAGATGCATCATGCATATTTTCTCTCATATGTAGAATTTAGCAGAAGATAAAAGGAGGATGGAAAGAGGGTAACAAAATACAAATGACATGAAAACAATAGAGGAATTATTTGTGGGGTACAAGAGGACCAGCCAGAGGTAACTTTAAAATAAGAGAGAACAATGAAATGATGTCACACATCTGCTATTCCAGTACTGGAGATATAGAGGCCAAAAGATCACCCTCAGATACAAAGCAAGTACAAAGCTTGCTAGGGTTTCATGAGATGGTGTCTCAAGGAAAAGGAAACAGAGGAGCACAAAGTATAATGATACACATATATAAAAACACCATTACAAACCTCTGCTTTATATGCTAACTTAAACAATTTTTTAGTAAAGACAGATTTAAAAGAAAACAATAGGCCCTAGTGGCATATCACATATCCTAGCTGATTATGGTCTTGTTTCCATATGAAATCTGCTTCATTATATTAATGCATCAGTATAAATACAGCTATAACCTTCCTCTTCCACACAAATGATGAAGATGGCCATAATCTATTTATCATTATTTGGAAGCTATAAAAAATCTCATGAATTGACATTTTTTCCAAACAAAACTGTTACTCCAATTATTAGAGCTTACTTTTAAGATAGAAATGGTTTCTCCAAGGGATGCAACTTGGAACTCTGAGAGTCTCACCTCTTCAGCTATGACTAACGATCAAAAAGAGTAGACTAAACACAGGAGTATAGAGAATGTGTATGTTAGGTAGCAGGAATCAAAGAAGAAAAAAATTCAGAGCTTTCTTAGGCTGCCCAGCAGAACTGGTTACCATAGTACTTAGCAGTGTCGAAATGCAAGTACCCAGAAGAAAACATTAGGGCACTGAAAGCCTGGGAACAAATGGACTGGAAAAGTGCTTTAAAGAGATATCGCCTCTTCCACAGCTGCAGGAGCTGATCTTTCCTGATCTAATCTGCTTGCAATGTCCCGTTCATCTAAGGATAAGAGTCATTCCAATGTAGTAGTCTGGCTGTGTTCTAGCATTGTACTGCTTCTATTTAATCCTGGGTGTGACTCACAGGTGTTATTTATTAAACACTCATTTAAGCAGGAAGATGTTGCATCTTCAGCAGGTGACACATAAATGAACATGAAACCACTGATCTATAATTGTTCATAGCTCTATCTATAAATTGCATAGATGATGGGGGAAAACCAATTCACTAAATAACACTCTTGCATAAAAAACTCATTCATAACAAAGACTTGACTATTTACAAATGCATCACAACACAGTATTCAGAACTAGAACCTCTTCCTGCCCAGATTTATATCAGTGTATAAAAACCCTGCCTAAGAATTTGGCCTTTTATTTGCAAATGCCTAGTTTCTACATAGAGATTAAATGGGACCCAAAAGCATCTCCAAATTGTGTCCCTGTAAATGTCTAACTGTTAGAAGAGGAAAATATAATGTGATCATCTGGGCTAGTTACTATTATGCTTTCATTTTAGGCCTCCCTGGTCTGCTTTTTACATGACTCTGACTCTGCGTGGTAACTGAATATTATCCAAGCTGTGCTGCTGTTCAAAACCAAACCCATGTTGAGCTTGTGATATTGACATGAGAAACTACTGGAGAACACAGCTTTCTTATTTGCTTGACTATTCAAACACTGGGAGGCCTGAGATAGGAGGCATCCAAACAGTATATTAGTCATAGTTTTTTCTCACTGTTGAAGTAATCTTGAAATAAATTTTTACTTTGTGACATTTGTTATATCAAAACTAGATGCTGCCAGATGATGAATAACAAGAAACAGCCTCTTCCTTTGTGGCTATGACCCAGAATAGCCAATTAGAAATAATGTTTTATGAGAGTATCTCATGCTAAGCTGGATTAATTCAAGAATTGATCAGAGGTTTGCTTATTTGTTTGTCTTTCCCAAGCCTACAAATGAGCCTTGTGAATGGCCAAGCTAAAGCTTTGTTTTGTTTTTTTAACTTTAATTTTTGTTATAAGTAAAGTATTTTGCCTGCAGATATGTCTATGAACCATGTGTATATCTGTTCTCCATGAAAGCCAAAAGAGGGTATCAGATCCCCTGTCGAGAGTTACCAATTGTTGTGGGTTACCATGTGGGTGCTGGGAAATGAACCATGTCCTCTGAAATAGAAGCCTGTACTCTTAACCACTGAGTCATATCTCTACTCACATACTTGTTTTCTTAAACACCTTTGACCTTTTGCTTTGACTCCTCAAGTTTTTCCCTTTGTACTGACTAGTTTTATGCCAACTTAACACAAGGTAGAGTTATCAGAAAGGAGGAAACCTAAATTGAGAAAATGCATCCATGAAATTCAACTGAAAGGCATTTTCTAAATTAGTAACCAATGAGGGAAGGCTCAGCCCATTATGGGTGGTTTTGTTCTGGGCTGGTGGTCCTGGGTTCTATAAGAAAGGAGGCTGAGCAAGTCATCAGAGGCAAACCAATGAGCAGCACCCATCCTTGGCCTCTTCATCAACTCCTGCCTCAAAGTTCCTGCCTCAAAGTTCCTGCCCTGTTTGAGTTCCTGTCCTGACTTCCTTCTATGATAAACATTGATGTGGAAATGTAAGCCAAATAAGCCATTTCTTCCACAAGTTGCTTTTGGTCATGGAATTTCATTACAAAAATAGTAACCTTAACTAAAACATCCCTTTTTACAATTTAGTAAATTAGATTTACTGAGATAACTCCTATATAATTCAATACACTCATTCAAAGGGTATTTATTCAGTGATTTTTAATATTCCCAAGGACTTGAGAAACTATTGTCACAGTCTCACTTTAGAACTTTTTTAAAATAATTGTGTAATAAATCCCTTAGTGATCACTATATTTGTCATCTAAGTGACCCAAAACATCAGTTTTTCTTCTTTTAGTTTCCCTCATTTTTGTATGTGGCCTCCTCCAGACTTTTTTGGTACTAGAACAGCCTGCTTGAGATAGTAGCTATTATTTACGAGAGCATTGTGCAATGAAGTTTTTTGCATGCTGTCTGAATTTAATTTACCACAATCATTTTATAAAGTTGTTTTTTATTTTTTCCAGCTTTCATGGAAACAACCTGCTGTTCAGTAGACTATGATAGCTAACCATGGTCATATAGTTGATTCAAGTGTTATTATAATCCTAATATGCATATTCAATTTTCTCTACAATAAAGTGAGCTATGGTAAAGAAGCTTAACTCTTTTTTTTTAAACAACTTTATTTGGTGTTTGCCTGGAACTGGAACTACAGACAGTTGTGAGCTGCCATGTGGGTGCTGGAAATTGAACCCCAGTCCTATGGAAGAGCAGTCAGTGCTCTTAACCACTGAGCCATCTCTCCAACCCAGAAGCTTAACTCTTAATATACCAACATTAAGTCTTGCATTGACTTCAAAAAAATACTTACTAATACTTGACTTAAATAATACTGAACACTTTCTTTAGAAATAGAGCTTAAGGGCAGAATCAAAATACTACAACCTCAAAAGTTTGCCTTCAAAGCTCAACACATGGTCTGTGAAAGTTATATGTATGGGTGGAACTTTTATTCTCCTTTAAGATGCCCTAAATGCCCTCATGTCTGTGAAATTATCCATCTGATGCTGTGTTAGTGTAGGAAAATAATATTTTTAAGTGTTGATTGAATAGCTTGTAAAAAAGTGAAGATTTTAAATGTTGTCTTTTTATATATAAACATAAGAAAACCTGCTGGTTTAACTTCATTGTTTAGGCCAGACTCCATCTCAAACCTTCACCTACTGACAACTCTTGTCTTGAAGAATAAGGCAACATCCACAGGAATGAGTAAAACTCCCTCTTTTTCACATTACCTAGTAATTTCAACATCAAAGAAACCACATCAAAACTTCCGTAGACTTCAAAGTATGAAATATTCTATTGGCATGAGATGTAACTTAGGACCTTTGCCTCATTAGCTTCTGATTCCTTTCTTAATTTAACAAGGACTCACAGTCTACTAATGGTAAGTAATATGTGTGGAGAAGACATTCAGTGGAAAGAAACCACTTACCTGAAATGCTGTGTCATGTATAACATGAAACCATATGTATATCCTGTTTCTTCAGAAGACAGGCTTTTTTCTCTTTGTCCTTAACTACAAAAACACAAACTGACACAATGGCATGGTGTAGATAATTTCAGATTTCTAGAATTTGTCCCTATCTCTTGTCTTTCACTCTACCTTTTCAGTTGAGCAGGATTATCATAAATCTTACTTCCTTTAGAGGACTGTTTATAAGACTTTTCTTATATTTAGCTGTTTATCCTTTGTAAGAATGGCTGATATATCATCCTTATGTGAGGAGCCAGAACATTAAAGATGGATAACTGCCTAACAAATTTTGTTCTTGTCTAGTTCCTATCAAATGTTTCTGTATAGTATTAGAGAATACTATAAATAAGAAGCTCAACAAACTATTTTATTTCTCTAATATTGGTTTTGGCAGCCTGATGATTGTTCTAGCTGTAATTGTTATGTTAGGTATTATGTTATCTTGTCAATAGTATCAGATAATAGGAAATAAAAGGAAGAAGTTGGAATTTGAGAAAGTTGTCAATTACCTCATAAGTCTTGATTCTCTTTCATCTTCCTCTTAAACCCCCTAACAGTGTAAGGAAGGTAAATAGCAGGTTGTGTTGTGATGGATTAGCACAGCTGGGCATAACTAAGGCAGTTGTTGGAAGCCAAAATATAGTGGATTACCCACATCTGTTTCCCAAACTTTCTGTTTCTATTGACATTAATGATAATCCTATTTCTTAACAAGCTTAGCACATAAGGTGTCTCCAAGGACTTCCTTCAGAGACATATTGCTCCTTTGTTGGTTTAGAGATCTATCTATGGAAAACATGACTGCATTCAAGCTACACAACTTTTTTCTGGATCAGATAATATCATTAAAGGGAAGGGACTATCAACCTCCTTGCTTTTATTCATACATAAATCTAAAGGAAGGTGCAACCAGCGGTCTGTTAGTTTAATCACCCCCACGCCCTATGAGTCATTATGCCCAATTTCTGAAGAAAGTGCTATTGAGGTGCTTTTAAAGTTCTTAATACACACTTTTTAATTTCCCCTTTTATTCTGCCAATTAAAACTGTACTCAACCAGGGTCTTTTCAGAAAGGAATAATATTTCTATCCTTTGGGCTTCTGGTATGAGAGTTTGCAGTCACTGAAGTAATCTCCTGCTTTATTCCATATTCTCTGCCCTTAATTCAGACTCACAGATAAATATTAAACTCTTCCTGCAAGAGCTATAAATCTTCGGGTAACTCATCTGGCAACATTATATAGAGTGATTCTTTCCTTCTGGGGGTTGAACTAGCAGATCATAATTTATCCAATACTATTATCATCTTAAAATTTCTTTGTCATGTAGAGTCCCATTAGGTTAAAAAATATCTCAGCATTTTATTATACAGAAGTCCTGGCTTCTTGCTGAGCTGGCTCTTCATCCAATTACAAACCACATTGAGAAAGTGACATTCCAGGATCAACATTGTGTGCATAGAATGAAGTAGCTCCTAGAGCACAAAAACTGGTATTACCTTCAGGAACACTAATATCCTAATTATATTTGGTGAGAAATTAGGTCATGATATATATATATATATATATATATATATATATATATATATATATTCTTGTTGTTGTGATATAGATATATATAGAAATATAAAATATATCACAACAACAAGAAAATTTCTATAATCAAGTAGGAAAGCCCATTTAAATCAGCCTCAAAGATGGTGTCTCTTGTTCTCTTTTCATGTTATTTGCCTGGCATCACTAATATTTGCTGTTATTATTGAGCTTGTAGTTAAAGCACTGAATTATGAGTAAAATGCTTCACCTTGAGAAATCAGAGTTTAGTGAGAATTTTGGCAACTGAAACTTATCCACCTCCCCACTTTGTAAAATCACTTCATTAGATACCCACAAAGCATCTCACAATAAGGCTAAATACTGAGGATCAGAAACCATTCAATGTTACAGCAAGGAAATTTAATATTACTACAGTCAAATTTACAGCTCTGAGAAGGAGGTACTGTGATTACCCATCACTATCAAGAGAATGTTTTCTTCAAAAATACATAGGTTATTTTTGCTTTTGAAGGTGCCAAAGCCACATGGAAGGCAAAAGAGACTGAATATATATATCAAAGCCTTGACCCTCCCACTTCACTAGGAGGTAGATGTCATTAAGCTAAATTCAGACTAACAAACATAGGGTATTATATATAATGCTTACAACCACAAAAATGGTAACTGTGGCTTTAAAATTGTTTGTGTACCTCATACCTTGGTGTCATAGAAAAACCACAAACCACAAAAGTGATTGTTTAAACCTCCTGAACTGAATCTCAGGGCTAGGCCTGAAGGTATGGGCCAGAAACCTAATACTACAAATTGTGGCACAACATGGTGCAAATATACACATGGAAAGCCTTAGAAAGCAGAAAAAGGGTTCTAGAGCACAGAAATAGGGAGCCAAAAGCAGATTCTGAGTTCTGTCTTTGATGGGGTTATGGTACAAAGACGCCATAGTGTTTAGGCATGAATTACAAAATGGCTGTTTAAGCTGCACCAAGGTCAGCTCCCAAAGTCTCACAGAGGACTCGGTACAAGCAACATGCTGCATTTGTTGTATTTAAGCTTTCTGTTTATATTGACAAAAAAGAAATAGAGTCAGATACTGCTTCTTAGTAGCAGTAGTGTTTTCTTGGGTCCCTCTGTTTTCTGGAGGCAAGCAAAAGCACAACATTTTTTTTTTCTTTAACAAGAACTGTTACCATTTTTAATGTAAATGAAATTAAATGTTTCATTTGAAAGTTCTTATTTCTTAGTTTTTTATTATGAATAAAATCATTTTTTTTTCACCATGTAACCCTTTGTTCAGGCTCCCTTCCCCCTCCTGCCCCTCCCAGTCACTCTCTCTTCTCCCCATCTCCTTATCTCCTCCCCAGCAAGGTCAGGAGGTCCCAAGGTCTCAAAGTGGCTTAGTTCAGCATCCACTCCAGGCAGATCTGCATTCCTCACCCCGAAATCAAGACTGGGCCAGGTGTTCCTCTGGAGGAAATGGGCTCCAATGGAGGCACAACTTTTTTAAAGTAGGCTTTCTGATTCAGCCTTTGAGGCAAAACACTTGTGAGTCTTTTAAGAAGCCCTGCTGCCAAATGCTTAATTGGAGTTAATAAGAAGCAGACAGCAGTGCTTTACTTAGTGATTATGTGGACCCTAAAATTCCTTAGAGTGGTAATTGTGGGTCCTACCAGTACCTCAGCTAAAAAGCTAAACTTCAGCTAGACTATCTGTTTGGAGCTAGCCAGAGACCCTAGTGAAGCCTTTATTCCTTAGCCACACCTTGGCAGATTAAAGGTATGGTCAGAAACACAAAGAAATAGAGTAAGATGGGTGGAGTCAACTACCCTAGCCAAGCAAAGGTGTGGTCAGAAACAGAAAAAGAGATAAAATAAAAAAGGAAAAGATGCAGCAAGTCTTTAAAAAAGAAATAAAGGTAAAAGAAAGTAATAAGTCACAAAAAAATGGAAAATACAAAGAGTGTTTGGGTACTGTATGCTTTTGTCTTTAAGTTTTTGACTGAAAATGAAGTAGTAAAAGCTGCTAAAAGATTTTATTGTAAATGCTGTTGGATTAATAACCTATATATTTTTGCAAATGGGTTGACTTTAAAGTTAAAATCAAAATATATGCTGCTTTGGAGAAGAGGCTTTCTTTTTATTTTCACAGAAAATGAGAGGCTTTGTATTTATTCCTGATTAAAGAAAATAAAGTTTGATCAAGGAAGACCCCCCTCACGAAAAATCTCCAATAGAAATGGATGGCCCAGATAATCCAGGGTTTCAGAAAACCTCTGTTGATGTTTCCTTTGGAGCTCTGCATCCCAAACAACTTCAAAGAGACTGGCTGAGATTACTCAGTCTTACAAATTATTCCACTAAAGACTTGCCATAATCCTAAATTTTTCTTTGGATTTCCAGGACCCCCATTTAGCAGGAGGTAGCCTAGAGAAGTACACCCACTTTCCCAAAAAATGGACTATGGTTGTTTGTGTTTGTGTACAGTGTTTTTCATAAGTCATTATAGATAATGAATAAAAGGATATTAGATTTGGGGTTGTTTTGTTTTAAAAGGAAAAAATGGGAAAATGAAGTGGGATTATGTTGGTATGTCATAAATATTTGTACCTCCTATTGGTTTAATAAAAAGTTGATTGGCCAGAGGCAGACAGGAATTGTGGCCAGGGTTACCAGACTAAGAAAACTCTAAAAACAGAAAGAACAGAGAGAGCAGAGACACCACAGAGATGCCAGGAAACACAGAGGAAAGAAGTTGTAATGCTGCTGAGAAAAGGTACGAAGCCACATGGCTGAACAAGTTAAGAATCATGGGTTAGTATGAGTTATATATCTGGGCCCTAAGTCAATCAGCATAAAATTAATATAAGCCTTTGTGTAATTATTTGATGCTAAGCTACAGTGGGGCTACTAGTAGGTTCAAATCTCAGGGCTAGACCTGAAGGTACAGGCCTGAAACCTAAACTATACTGAACAAATGAAATTATCCTGTGAATAGTGTCAAATTCTATTCTGATCTGACAAAAAGCTTTTTCCCTCCAATTTGTCTTCTTTTGGGCAAAAAAAAATTCATACAAAAAAAAAGGTAAGAAAACAAGTTTTTTTTTTAAAGATCAAGAGCCCCTTTCTTTTCAGACAAAATATACTTTCTTTGCAATTGTATTCCAACTTATAATATGTGAAATCCTAGGAGACTTCAATCATCCATCTGAGTACAAGTCTTTCCTGTTATAGAAAAGGAACCTGAAATGCACAAGTATTAAGGGACTATCCCAAAGCCATTCAGCTAGTGAGTAGAATCCCAACTGAATGTTTCATTTTCCTTTCTGTCTTCTGAATCCAACTTTGAATGCTTTGCTGACTTAGAGGTAAAGGAATATAAAGCAAAGGTGTTCCTCAAGAATTCTTGCTCTAATACTGTAAAGGAAAAACAGACAAATGCAACATTTCAGAATTCATTTTTCTTTCTTTCTTCCTTTCTTTCTTTCTGCCTGTCTTTCTTTCCTTCTTCCTTTCTTTCTTTTTGTTGTTGTTGGTTGGTTGGGTTTTTGCTTTGTTTTTAAAAACAGGGTTTCACTATATAGCCAAGACTGCCGTAGAACTCACTCTGCAGAGCACCCTGGCCTTGAACTCACAGAGATCTGCCTGCCTCTGTTTTCTGAGTGCCAGGATTAAAAGTGTGTACCACCACCACCTGGCTCAGAGTTTGTTTTTCATGGACATGTTCTTTATTGTGGAGAAATGAATATTACCTTCCAAAAACATCTGTGGCTCTAAGAAAATGCAAATGTCCCTGAAACTGGGGATGTCACAAAGGCATTTCATTATAGGATATTTGTGTATGTTAAGTTGTGTAGTCATGATGATCACTGGACTATACAAATAAATTGCCATAACCAAAGAAAAACTTAAAATTGTTACAAAGTAGTCATCTATTGGGAACAGATTCTGTTAGAACTGTTCTGATACTATGAAAAAATAGCATGATCATGAACTACAATTGATTTCCATTTTATTTCTAATTTCACATTCCATTTTCATGATTGTATGGTTTAAGTATTTTGCAAAATGCTATAGCATGTCAAACAATGTAAGCCAAGAATATTAAAAAGAAAAGAATAGCATGAATTTGAATAATAGATAGGCATTGAAATTCTGATATTGCTTGCTTCTGACAAATGTTTAATGAAGAGAAAGTAGTACTATTAATTCATTCTCATGATAGTTTACAAGAAGAAAACAAAACAAAACATATGAATATGAATCCCTTTCCATCATAATTTTTTATTCTCTTATGATAGCTACATCCCAAGTGTTAACTTCATTTTAGTAAGAATCAATGTAATAATACAATTCAATCCAAATTATTCAGCCTACTGAGTGATATGTGGTCAGTCATATTAAGAATTATGCATTCTTTTCAAAACCCCTGTGGTTTTCTGTCTTGTATTTGTTTTATTTATTTTATTTCCTTTGTTAATGGTTACCAATTTACTTGCTTCTGACATGAGTTAAGCATGCAACCATTTCTCATCATGACTCATATCCTGTTTTTATGTGGAAATGTGCAATAACCAAAAACATGCTATTTATTAAATTCCAATTATGAACTAATTAGACCCTTTACATGGTACATTTTTACCTTTCGTAACAAACATGGGGCACATGTATTGCTTTCCCCATTTAAGTAAACAAACAAACTGAAGCTTACAGAATCCAATATGTGCATTATGTGTATTTATAAAAAGTTGTGCCAAGTTTTCACCCTTAATCTGTCAATGTCTCTAGCAAAACTCTGTGCTTTTTCTGCAGTATGAAGATCATATCGTCTTTGATTTACAGTTGGATTTTCTTCAGGAAACTCCGAAATTTTTGTGGCTGAGGATTATTAATGTAACATGCCTACTGAGGAGCTTATATTCAGCCAATCACCAACTTTCTCTCCCTCTCTCTCTCTCTCTCCTCCTCTCTCTCTCCCTCTTCCTCTTGCCCCTCTCTCTATTCTTCCCTCCCTTCCTCCCTCCCTCCCTTCAACCAATGATTCTTTTGCCTTCATTCATAAGTACTTTGTATTCTTCTAGTTTTCCCAATTGGGTTTCTCTTTCTGTTGTTTTATTCTTTTACAGAGAATTTCTGAGGTATGCTCCTTCTGAAAATGCTACAGTGATTTTTTTTTTTCAGAACTGCTCCTATCATCGTCTTTCTTTTTACAATCCAATTGCCCTGGCTTTGATTATCACCACTGTCTTCACTATTATGGTTTTATCCTCTCTACAAAGAATTTATCCCACTGTGGAACTATAAGAGATAAAATTCTTTTCTTTCTTTCTTCTCACTTCCTCCATATGAGGTTTGTTTCCATCTTTCTTCTCCCAAGACTGTGATGGGTAGAATCTTTTATATAGTCTATCCTTTTTTTTTCTGTTTGGAGTCTGTATTCTTTTCAGCAATAAAGAATATCAAAGGTATCCCTTAAACTTTCTCCATTCTTGTGGCAACTAATGCCCATTTAATCCAAATAAAAATTAATGGCCATCTCCAACATGAAAAGAAAGTATGTTATTCTTTCTAGAGTTCAGTAAACCAATTATTTGAGGCTCTAATTTTAAAGGTAGTTAGGTTCAAAAATGGAACCAAAGCCCTTTGTAACTGGCCTCTATAGATTTCTTAGTAACATACCAATTTTTCTGTACTCTACTTTCGTTAAGATTTTTTAAAATCTATAAATTTCTCAGTAACATGCCAATTTTTCTGTACTCTACTTTTGCTGAGTTCTCTGTGTTTATTTTCTGTCTACAGAAAAAGAACCTATGGTGAGTTACTAGTTGCTTCCATAATGTTAGGAGATTTCCACTGATCATCATGAGTATTTGGAAGGAGCTGGTAAATTATAATCTATACAAAACAACAAAATAAAAACCCAGGAGAATTTTATATAATGCATTTCTTAATTCTGCTTTTCAGCTTTTGGCAGTAAGTCAAGATCTTTCTATTCACTTCAGACAATGACAGTTGTTTAAGAAAATTGAATATAATAGAAACAGAGTGGAGAGAAGCAATAATGGCATATGTCTTTTTAAAATACTAGCAAAAGAATCCCAGTGCTAGAGTGCTTCAATAGCTGTGTAATATCCCTTGGGATGAATCCCTAGAATAAAAAAAATAAAAAAATTGAAAGCAATAAAAGGATACTGATAGAATAATAAAATCTTATGTATGTATTTAAAAAATTGGTACTTTTTAAAGGATAAGGATCAACTTTTCTGTATAAAAACATTAGCCTTTGATGAGTGTTCCTTTATAACCAATATTTTTAAGTTTTATTGTTTAGAAATATATGATACAATTCTGTCTTTAAAATTATTCCATTTTAATGTTAGAGATTTTGAATCACTGGAAACAAAGCTGTTCAAGATTAAATCTAGAATAGTTAAAGCATCCTCAGAGACAGAAAAGCAATGAGTATAACTGTGCACATAGACTGATGGTCTCACTGTGGTGTAAGATGCTTTGGGAGACAAGGGAAAGAGCCTTGTTGAGGAAGGGTATTAATTAAATCAGAATGTTACAGTGGGAGCCCCAGTAGTCCTGCTCTTAGTTAAGAGCAGGCACTGAGCAGCAACTGGGTCACGTTAGTGCTTTTGATTTGTTTTTAAAATAGCACAGCTTGACCCAGGGATTGCTACTCTTTTAAGAAACAACAGAAGATTATGGACAGTGATGAGTTAGAATCACCTACCAAGAGATGCTGAAAGGTTTCTTGAACTCTTGAAAGGAAAGCTGTTCTCTGTAAATTTTCTTTCTCTTCTCTGTTGTTTGCTATCTTGGTTAGTGTTTGAAAAAGAATTATCCTGGTTATATTCAAAATATTATTCATATAAACCCAGAGTTTCTTTTAGAAGATGCTAAATATTTGAAACTGATAAGATATTTGGGCACTATTGATCAAAAAAGGCCTATTGGTCTGAATGATGGTTGGTGACTACTACAAAATGCAAACAGGATCTAGGAAGCAGTGTAAGTAGCTCTAATAGCTCTAGGTCCTTAGCTATACAGTTAAATGTAAATCATCTGAACATATTCTCTATTTGTAATCAATATATCAATCCCTTCTACATACAAGCATTTCATACATATAAAAGAGTTTTCAATAAGAATATTTTGCCTCATCTCAAACCAAAATGATTTTTCAGACTTTTCTCTTTCAGGATTTTCTTTTAAAACCCATCAAGGTTAAACCTAAGTTAATTTTTAAAATTTGGAAGCTATGCAACTCAGTTGAACCTTTTGGTAATGAAAGTGTTACCATTTAAAATGTAACTTGATTGGAGAAGGAGGAAAACGAGGAGGAAGGGTCATGGAGGGAGGAGGAAGAAGAAAACTAAATAACAATTCTACCCAACAGATGAGAAAAAACAACAAATAAACAAAAGCATATCCAAAAACGAGCTTCTACAATACCTCCACAATGTCACAGCTCTCCAGTCCCTAAAACCAAAGATAACAAGATACCTGAAATGGCAGAGACAAATTTCAGAGTCCTCCTTTTACAAGAAATCAATGGTCACATAAAGGACTCAAAAAAAAAAAATGAAGAACTGAGCACTCAACAGTCACTTCTCAATCCTTTGATGAGTTACAAGTCTTTTCATTCATTATTGCTTACCAAAAAAAAAAAAAAAAGGAAAGAAAAAGAAGTTTCTCTGACCAAGACTCAGAGAGCATCAGTAAGTATTCTATGGGAACAAAAATGAATATTCAGAGAGCAATTCAGCTACATGCCCATTTATCAAAATAACACTTGTATGTTACTCCCTAGGGCCTTTTACTTCCCAGCCATTATTTTTTTTTTAAATTTTTTTCATTAAGATTTATTTATTTATTATGGGTACAGTTTTACAGAAGAGGGCACCAGACCTCATCATAGATGGTTGTGAGCCACCATGTGGTTTTGCTGGGAATTGAACTCAGGTCCTCTGGAAGAACAGTCAGTGCTCTTAACCTCTGAGCCATCTCTCCAGCCCCCCCAGCCATTATTTTTAACTAAATTTACAGTATCAAGCATGTATTCTCTCCTGTGGAGTGGACCTCAAATCCAATAATAAAGCAGTTGGGTATCTCTACCCCTAGCAAGTTGATAACATAGCACCCAGGATCCATGCTGGGTAAAAACACTTGTGGTTTCTTTCCTCCTACATAGCATCTTTGGGTGCCATCAAGTGAAGGACTCCCAGTTCAGTTCCAGGTGAACTAGTGTCCAAAGTGTATGCTTTCTTTAGCAATAAAGTCTTACTATCTCATTTTGGTGAATGATCAGGATCAATGGTAATTGTCTGTATTGTCTGGAAGAGTCACTGGGCCCTTCCTAACTAAAAGAATATGGTATCGTTATTGTGCTGGTGTTATCTCAGGTGAATGTATATGTTCAAACATGTGAAAATATATGTACTGCATCTAATAAATTTATGCAATAGTCTACATATTGATTTTACCTTGATAAAGCTGGAGGTAATTCTTCTAACCTATGCCCTAAAATTTGAACCAAAATTAATCGTTGCCTAAAAATAATTATCATAGAGGGCAACAAGAGAAAGTATACCAAATGTGAGGTTTTTTCCAGCTGTTCACATTGAAGATAAGCAAACCCAATCATATAGTATATTTAGATGCTAGATGAAAGCCAGAAAAAATCATTTGAGCTGAGGATATGATACCAAATAAATTAGTTATATTCTAATTTTATGCTATGTGCAAGAATAACTATAATAACAATCATTATAACCACTTCCCTTATTATAAAGCTGTCACCATTTCTTATGATTTAGGCAAAGCAATAAGCATTTTGTACGCATTATTTTTGTTTAATTGTCATTCATCCCTGTGAGGTAGATACTATTTTTATCCAAAATTTAGAGATGGAGAATCTAGTTCACTAAAAGCTTCAGCAATATGGATAAGGTCATACAGCGTATAAGTTACATAGATAGGATGAAAACCCAGGCATATCTCCAAGCCTTGGAAACACCAATAACAAGAATGACTGTGAAATTCATCTAGAACTGAGATCTCTACCCCATTTGCCTATGAATTCTTGCAATAAATTTTTACCCTTGAAAGGAATTAGGGTATGTCTCTTTCTTTAAAGATGTTAATGCCAATTACATCTGGCATTTCTGAAACCTCTCTAATGTGAATCATGAAGAAATAGTCAACATAGATGCACATTAAATATGAACATAGTTCATGATATTCTACCACAATGTATGGAAGGTACTACACAAAGATGCATTATCTCTGTAGCACAAAGCTGTATAACATAATTCATGGTAAAAAATACTATGCAAATAAATTAATTGAAATTCCACATTACAAAATATCTGAGAATAGCACTGATACAGTGAAATTAATAAGGACGTACTATGTGTCAAACATTAAGTGAAGTACATTGTGTCTTTTATAGTATGCAATTCTTATACAAAGATTATAAAGTAACAGCTATTACTGCCCTATGTGTACAGATGAAGAAACTGATGCTCAGAAACAGCACACATATTTTGGCCAAAGTCACCTGCCCAGTAAGCAATAAACTGTAGTGGTATATTCAATAAAAATAGCCTGAATTATCAGAGGATAGTGCCAAGCCATGGAGGTCAGGGAGTGATGACTCACACCTTTAATCCCAGAATTTGAGAGGTAGAGATCTTTGGATATCTGTGTGTTCAAGGCCAAACAGAGCCTTGATTAAAGGTAGATTCCATCACCACCTGGCTCTGTTTGACCTTGAATTCAGAGATACAAAGGATCTCTGCATCACAGGTGCTGGGATTAAAGGCTACATCACCACTCCCTGACTTTCATGGCTTGGACTGTTCTCTCATATTTCAGGCTACTTTAATTGAATATACAATATACCACTACATAGAACTAGACTAAAAACTTACCATTTATCTTACCACAGATAGTTGTTCACACACACACCGAAAAAATTCTGACTAGTGTAGTTAAGTATTGAAAAATGCAGGAAAGAATAAAATTTTTCTACCATGATAAAAAGAAAAATATACATAGGATATGAATTTTCATTATTATGTAAAATTTAGTTATACTTGGGAGTAAGCAAACTTGATATATCAAAATGAATACTTGCAAAAGAGAAACATTAGAATAAAAACATGTGCATTACAAAGGTTTATTTACTTCACAAAGAATCATTATAGGTTTTCTCTAAATAACAGTCTTTCTTGTTGTATTCAGAATATGACTGGATCTCTACCACAAAATAAGAAAGAAACCAATTTACACACAATTTGAGAAATATGAGTATTTTACACAACAGGGTACAACATTATCACTTTCCAGATCAAAACTTGGAAGCTTCAAGCAAATGATAAGCCAACAAGCAAAGAAAATACAACTTAGTAATGTTTATGTCAAACCCTTTATTTTATATATGAGAAAAATGAAGACTCTTGAGATGTAACTAGGCTTATGATACAACTAGTTGTGCTATGCTAGTTAATGGTTTACTGAACCTTTGGTCCCTACCACAGGTTATTTTTAGATTCACCACCTCATTGCTTGTCAATTATAAGCAAATAGAATATTAGCTAATTATAAAGTAAAATATTCTAATTTTGTATTTTGTTGTTGATGGTTCAAAAGTTATAAAATATCCAATATTAACTTGATACTGCTATTATACCAATTCAAATATCACTCATCTCTCTCCTTCAATTTCTCCCATCTTGTTAGTATCCCCAGAATGAATTCCATGCATATATCTAAAAGTTAAGAAAGTGGTTGCTTGGCTCTGTGACAACATTCCTTTGTCAATGGAGACTTACATGCTTCCAGTGTGACATCAAATGAACACAGCTGCTTTGCATAAGTGGTTCAGAAAACCTTTCTGCTTCAATTCAAGGAGTCTGATGGATTTATTATGTAACTTATCGGAGTGATACTTATCAAAGATTAAAGGTGAAACTCACTGTTTTCACTCCTGATTTTTCTGAAAAATAATATAAGCAATAAATAAGCGAAGTCTGAAAATAAGTGATAAACTCCCAAGAAAAATTTTTCATGTGGATGACCATAGATGAAGTGTAAGCATTTATTCTCATGAATTGCAGTGGCTGTAATAGCCTAGTGCCTATGTGATTAGAATTTCTATCAAGACAGTCCAGGTTCTCAGTCTTAGAGGTATTTGACTCATGCCATTTATATTTTGATCTGGTTCATTAAACATATAATTTATTGGTTATTAAAATGCCCTGCAGTATTTTTCCATTATAGAAAAAAATGCAAGAAGTGATTTATGCAGCTTGTGTATAAATTGATACATGTCATAAAGACAAGATTTTTAATTTGTTTCCAAATAGTAAGTTTTACTATCAAAACTGGTTACAGCTTTCAAAGCCTAATCTCACTGAAAACTTTATTAAATCTGTTAGTTGTACTGGTTTGGATCAAAAATCTGCCTTCCTAAAACTGGTTGCTCTAGATGGTTTATTCTACTATTTTAGTCTTTAGCCTATGCACCTCTATAGACTGATCCATCAAAATGGACAGAACTAAGAAAAGAAAAGGGTCTTTGGCCACTTGAGGTTACATATTTCCTTTTTAGTCATTTCTAGCAGCAGTACATGCAACATAGCAAATCAAAGGAAGGACAAAGTAAATGAAAATGAAGGACAAATATGATAGGATATTTGGTGAGAAGCATCTCTTTGCTGTTTTATCTATTGATCATAAACAGAAATCCCAGCCCAGAGGTTATAGTTCTGGATCATCAAATCGCATCTTCACTTTTAGTGGCTTCCCAAAGTATTCCTCCCCAAACACTCATGTTTGCTTTTTCTAAACAGAATATTTCACACCATAAATGAGAGCTGGAAAAGGTCAACTAGAGATGAAAATCCCTTGCAGTACTAATGACTTTTGCAATCATATTTCTCCTTTGAATACATACAGCTTCATTCCTTTCAGAATATCCCTCATGCATTTCACTTCTCCCTTGTTTGCAATGGTAGAGTCATGCATACCTTGATTGAAGACAAGGAAGAGGCTTAGCATTCCAGAGACATAATGACAATAAATATGCTTGTGTTGTATTCCTAACCATTTTATTGTTAAATTCTCCATATATTTAGAGCTTCTCTAGTTCAGATAATATTCTGCATGGGGATTTTTAACATCATTTAGACTCCAGTAATATTCTGAGGAGCTGCAAATTCTGCTACTTTGCCTTCTAAAGCCATAAACTCATTCACCCTACCCATCCTAATGGGGTTAGATTAATGAAGCTTTCAAAAGTACAGCATTTGGTGAAAATTAGAGTAGTACCTGAAGGACTGGTTATTTGCTAATTCACTAGCAAATGAGGTTGTGATTTTGGAAGCTGACTAGCATGTATGTAATATCCTGCTGTATTGCCTCCAAGATGCACCACATTCAACTCTCTATCATCCACACTAATGAAGGGGAGCAATAAAACTGATAATGTAAAGCAGCAGGTGACTTCCCCATTCCCTCATTAACCAAGGGAGTACAGAGAAAGGGATCCTCTAATTAACCTGGGATAGAGAAAGAAAAGAAAGTAAGAGCTGCTGCAAAAGAGAGGTAGAATATAAATTTTATTTCTTAAAGGTTAAGAAAAAAATAGGAATGGGTTGTCTTTGAAAACTGCCTACCTTGCCTGTTACCTGTTTCCCTCATGAACTAGTATCTGCTAATCTCTTAGCTGCCCAGCATGCCTAGACAGCTATTTCTCCTGTTCTCTCCAAAGAGCCTTGTGCTCTGCATGCTTCCGTGCTCTAATACCCATCCCAAATCAAAGCATACCTGCTTTGTGTTGCATTTCATTTCATCACTGTTCGATGGCTCCCAAGGTGATATAGCACACATGCTGCCATTCTTCCCCCCCGTGTGCCCATGGCAGATCATATTAATCAAATATGCCACTTTTTTGCTGATCCTGGAGTCAGCTTCAAAGCTATTATCAACAGTCCAAGCAGTCATTACTGCTTCAATGAAGCAAAAAAAAAAAAGAAAAAAAGATGTGATAAAAAGCTATACAACATGGACAGAAAGGTGCTTTCACAGTTTGACAAGAGTATAACAAGTATTTGCAGGGAAGCCCTGGCCACATTTCCCAAAAAGTCAGAAGGAAGGTAGATGGATTTTGACTGTTCTGCAGTTATGTAGCTAACATTAGAAAAGTGGAAACAAGAACTAAAGCATTCTAAAGTTTTCTTCTGATTGATACAGAAAGTATCAACATTGACAGATTTCATTTCAATTTGCTATGTTAAAATGAGAATGTTTGAAAAGTTAAGTAGCACTAAACTTTATATTTAAAAATTAATAAGTTCAGCCTGCGCTGCTATAAGAGTATATAAACACTTAAACAATGGAAATAGAAAAATTGGACATATATTGTACAACTAAATGAAGCCCACCATCCTAGAAATATATATGTGCATGTATGTGTGTGTATGCACTAAAATATCTGACTGAAAAATAAAAATTGTGGAAATAAAACTAGGAAGATAACTCAGTAATGGAAAAAGAACCTTCAGCCAAGCCAGTCAACCTTAGTTTGATCCCTGGGGACTCACATAGTAAGAGAACTACAAGTGGCCATATGACATTCATACACATGAAAAGGGACACATTCATGTATACACCACATAAGCATGAGTACACATAAATACACATGCACAATAAAAAACAATTTTAGAACAATATTGTTCAGGTGAACCTTTTTAAATTTATTTTTTAATTATTTTTTTAAGGATTAAACACAATTGGCAAATTCTTAACCAAATTAAACCCAAAAAAGGAAGACCTACTTCAATAAAACTAGAAATTGAAAGGCAAATATATTAACAGATATGAATGAAATTCCAGAAAATCATAAGGACATACATTATAAATTTGTTTCGATAACTGAAGATTCTGAAAAAACTGGTGAGTTTTTAAATAGCAAAATTAAACCTAAATTCACTGAATGATTTTAACAAATGCATACTTTATAACCTGCTTGAAATACTAATAAAATACTCCATACTAAAACTAAAAAAACAGCAATAACAGCAACAAACACAAGAAAATGTGGACTTACTACAGACTTCTCCTATAACTTAAAAAACAAAGACAAATCCATATCATTTAATTCCATAAAACTTAAAAAATAAACAAAGCCTTTAAAAATTACAAAGCCAGTGAAATCTTGATATTAATCATAGTATTTTCTTATATATACATATATATTATTTGGTGTTTTTACATCATGCACCCCATCAAACTCAGATGAACTTTTATAAACCCTCATTATGTATTTTTTCCTCAGGTATACAAAGCAGTTAATTTTTTTTTGTACTAAGTCATTCATTTATTTCAAGATGTGCACACTCAAGCTGGCCGGGACTGCTCACAGCTCCTGGGTATGTATAGTTCCTTCAATGGCTTGGGCTACAGACAAGTTCACACACACACGCAAGCACACACACACACCATATAACAGGAAGCCTACAAACCCCAAGCCACGTTGAAAAAATGAGGGAGGAGAAGGGGTGCTAATACAGCATCTGTTGGGAAATGAATGCACACGGAGGGACAAACGAGGGAGGAAGGCAAGCTAGCTTCAATCTCGTCATCGCAATCTCATTTCCATGGGGATGGTCAGGGGATGGAGTTCAACAGGTCCTTTAGAAAGCCTTCTGGATCAGTGACTTCTGACAGAAGACCTGCTGCATCGAGGAATTCTGAGAAGGTCTCCACTGGCATGAACTCCTCCTGGAAGGTTTTCAGGGCTTTGTCGGCAGCTTCGTAGATGGGCATGTCATTGTGGCGGATGTATTCAGCCAGAGAGCAGGACCAGCCGCCCTCCGTGTTACTGGTGGGCACCTTCTTAAACATGTTGTAAATGAGGTCGACAAGAGCCCAGAAGAGCAGGGAAGAACAGTAGGCAGAATAGTCCTTCACTGCCTTATCTGTCAGCCTGGTGGCTCCTCCTGGAGCCACTGCCCGGGCATGCGAGGCCACCAGCAGCCTGCGTAGGATCTCCACACGTGTGGCTCTCCACTGCTCAGAGGGTAGAACATGCAGGGCCAGGATGGTGAAGTAGTGAGGCCCGGCCACATCGAAGGCACTCTCTACCCACTTCTCCTTGGGCTGCTCCAGGAAGCCTTGGAGGTTCTTCTCCTCCCGGGACGTGGCTCGGGTTGTGTTTAGGACGTAAAGAACAGTGTGAATGATGTACGGGATCAGGTGGATATTGCTCTCCCGGCCACCCCCACCAGTATCCGCACTGAATGACTGCTCCATAGCGAAGCGCAGGAAAAGCAGTTTGATGTCATGGATGTTGAGCTGGTACGTGGGTTCCCGCTGGCCTGTACATTCCTGGAGGTAAGTGTTGTGCCTTGCTAAGCAAGTGGCAAAAGCTGACTCAGGAACATGGGGGCCCCACACTGGAAGGAGCCCATTGCACTTGGTGTTGGCATTCTGCAAGGCAGCACTCTCCCACTCTTCTTAGCCTCTAGCCAATCTGACAGCAGCTAGGTGACAGTCATAGTGCACAATGTTGAAATGTGACACAGTGCTGTAACCTTGCTGTTTCCGGGGTTTATTCTCCATCTCCTCCAAAGCTACCCGCTTGGTGAAGGTGTAAATGCCTAAGACCTTTGTGGGCTGGAACTTGTACCCCTCCCTGCAGATGCAGCATGTGAGGCCCGGCTCCTAAAACTTAAGATGATGACAGAAGTCTATGACCATAGCATGCTTGGTTTTGTCTGATGGAGAAGCTAAGCTGGGTTAAACATGGTTAGTGCTGCAATGGGAAAATTACAGAAAAAGTATATCATCTTCATGCAAGATTGTTGACATCATTCTTTTAGTAATGTTCATTTGAAGTATAATAAAAAAAATTTAAATGGAATACAGAATATTTGAGTCACACAATTAGTGAGTTAGGTCAAATAAATAAAAATAGAATATTATATATAAAAAGGACGTGATAAACATTTTTTGCAAGCACATTCAAATTAGCTGAATCCAAGCTCTAAAGACACTGTTAACAAACTCAAATAATTAAGTTGCACTCATATGCATTTCCATGCAAAACTATAAGCTAGCAAAAATCAAACATAATTTCTCAAAATCTAAAGGTGAAAACATACTTTAAAAGAAAAAATGAGAAAATGAGAAAAAATTATAAAAGTTTATGTATTCCAATTTCTGGGCCTAAAGTTATATTTTGATGAAATTTACATTGACATATTACAAAATTAGAGAGATTAAAAGAAATGAGTACACCATTAGTATAAGGAATGTAGAAATATATAGCCAAATAAATGAAAAGAATGGGATTTAAAGATAAAAAATAGTGTTTAATGATGTTAAAATCAAATGTATAATGACAAGGAAGAACAAAGTCATAATATGGTTTGTTGTAAGAAATTTCTAGCCCGGCCTAGCCTCTCAGTCCAAATAAATCTTTCTTACCCTCAGCCTGACCTAGCCTGAGTTTCGGACCTGCCCTCAGCCCCACTGCCACTCAGATACTTATGTTAATTACATGCTGTTCAGGCTATAGCTGACAGCCTATGCTGGAGAGGTTGCAGAGCAAGGGGAACACTGCTCCATTGTTGGTGGGAGTGTAAGCTTGTTCAGCCACTTTGGAATGCAGCATGGTGGTTTCTAAGAAAACTGGGAATCAATCTCCCCAAGGACTCAGCAATATCACTACTGGGCATATACCCTAAAGATGCACAGTCACACTCCAAAGGCATTAGCTCAACTATTTTCATAGCAGCATTATTTGTAATAGCAAGAACCTGGAAACAACCTAGATGTCCCTCAACTGAAGAATGGATTAACAAACTGTGGTACATCTACACAATGAAATACTACTCACCAGTAATGAAAAATGATGTCCTGAAATTTGCAGGCAAATGGATGGATTTGGAGAATATCCTCCTGAGCAAGGTATCACAAACCCAAAAAAATAAGCAGAGGATGTACTCACTCATTAGTGGACTCTAAACAAAAAGCAAAAAGCAAAACATGTCCAAGCTGCAAACCACAACCACTGAACAGCTTGAGATCTGAAACACCTTGGACTGGCACCTTGGATCCCACTCCCTCCAGAGGAACACCTGTCCCAGTCTTGATGTTGGGGTGAGGGAATTGGATCTGCCAGGAGGGGATGCTGAACTGAGCCATATTGGGACCTTGGGACTTCCTGCCCTTGCTGGGGAGGAGATAAAGAGATGTGAAGAAGAAAGGGTGTCTGGAAGGAGTGGGAGGGTGAAGGGAGCTTGAACAAAGATATACACAGATAAAAAACATGACTTTATTTATAAAAAAAATAAATTATCAATATAAAAGAATCAGAGACCCAGGCATTCACACACTGAGGAACCGCATTAAACACTATATTGAAAGCCAAAGTATATAAGATAGGACACTTTTTCTGCCTCCTCTTCCATGTAGTTTCCTGAGCCCTGATATGATGGAAGCATCTCCTTTAGTGCTGAATGTTCCAATGCCTCTTACTCTCTACATGATGTCAGTCTACAGTCTCTGTATTTGATCTTATATGCTGTAAGAGGAAGCTTCTCTTATGATAGCTGAGCAAGGCAGTGATACATAACAGAATATCAATAAGAATCATTTTTTGCTATCTCTCTCTCTCTCTCTCTCTCTCTCTCTCTCTCTCTTCCTTTCACTCTCTTTCTCTCTCCCCAGTAATGTTCTTCATTTCTTGATCATTCAAATAGTGTCAGGTATGGGTTCCATATCATGAAGTGATTCTACAGTTAAATCAAATATTTCCACAAAGTTTGTGCTATCATAGCATATCTTGCCGACAGGACTCTATTGTAAATCAAAAAGTTTATAGTTGAGCTGATGCTTACATGCTGATATCTGGTCTAGTTTTTGTTGAGTGGATATTTTGATACTTTGTTTCTGTTGCCCTGTCTGGCTCTTATGAGAGTGTAATATCTGTGTGTTGCCTGTTATGAAATTCTTCTGCGATGCTGGTAGGTGTAAATACTAGGAGGTTTGGGTAAAACATTTTCTAGGTATTGGCAGCTGATACTTAAGAAGTGGGATTGGCTGGGGGAGTTCACATGAGAGAACAAAGTAGAGTGTTCCTCAGCATCTGTTTAGTTCCCTGGCAATGGTGGCAGAGAGTGAGAAGGGGCCATAACAGGTAGTCTGCTCCAGAGCTGGGGCTGAGACTGGGGGATTGGACATGAAGAGGGGAGGGAGAGAGAAGGTCTGAGGCTCATCTACCTTTTATCTTGGCTAATTGTTCCTAGATAAACTGACTGGAGGAATGTCAGTGTTGAGGACTCAAATACAGTAATGAGTGAGGAAATGGAAAGATCTGTGTGACCCACTGGAGGTGAGGTCGAGAGGGGAAGGGAGGCTGCTACAAGTAGACTGCTACAGACCTGAGGATTAGACTGGAGGATTGGATTTGGAGGAATAGAGTGAAAGGTGAAAATCTACTGTTAGTTTACCTGCTTCCTTGGTCAGCATATAGACAGCTTTTGTACTAAATTTGAAAATATATACACATTTCCAGAAAAAATATAATTTTTCAAACTTTATACTATAAAAAATATAAAACCTGGATAACCCTACAGCCATTAATAAATTTGATTCATGGGGCTAAAAATACCTCTAATGAAGAAATTCAACAAAGACAGAATTTTCATATTTCTAAAACTATACATAAAATAAGTGAACAAAAACACAAAAATAATTCTTATTCATTTTTCTTGTCTCAAGCACCATTTACATTAGAACCAGAAAAGACATTAAAAAAAGAACTTGTTTTTGGTGAGCATTTCCTTTACTTCTGCCACTTTTCATACAATAAAAAGGAATAGACCATTCATCTTCATAGATGGATAATAATTTCAATTATATTATTTATCTTTTATAACACCTACAATTAAAAAGACATAAAAAATTAAAACAATAAACTTAAGACCAACTTGCCATAGGATATCTTATGACAGTGAGCTAAAATAATTGTCTTGGGACTTCACAAGCAAATAGTCGTGAGTTTCTTCTCATATTTCCCCCAGTGGCTAAATCAAACCTCTAATGCTCTTTTGTTTCAAACGTACCCTCCTTCCCTTGACTATAGATTAAATTTTCCAGATTTCATATATAATCTGGTAGTTGAAAATATCTAAGCATTATTTCTGCCTCAGTTTTTATAACTATTCCTTGATATACTAATAACCTTTGTCCTGTCACAGAGAAAACACTAAGGTTGCCTGCTTGCCTGTGTTGGTTCCCATGCCTCAGTATTTTATTCCATCAGTTATTGCAATACATCCTGTATCTTTGGTGTATCTTATCAGTCTATTGTTTTGATCCTCAGAAATTTTCCATCAATGGCATCATCATCTATTCATTCCTTTAGGCAAAAACCTGGTGAGGGGTTCTTGACTCCTCACTTTTCCTTCTCTCCCTTTGAACTTGCAACTTCATACAACAGCCAAAAGTTGCTAACTATATTCTTTCAAAGTGTTCACAGTTTTCCTTTATTTCCATTTTGATAACACTGCCCTGATGCTATCCTTCATCCTAATTCACTTCTGCACTGATACATTGTGCATCAATTGATAACCCAGAAGAAAATTATAAAACTTGGAATCAGATTGTGTCCAGATGCCAACAATATCATTTACTGTAATTATTAACTTATGAAAATAAGCCTCTTCAAATCTTGTTTTCCTCACTTATTGCTTTCATTATTTATCTTGATACCCTATCAAACTAACTGACAAAGGCATTAAAAGTAGTGGTTTGTTTTGGCTGTGTGATTCACCATGTAGCTCATCAGAGGACTAAGTACAGGAGCATGAGGCAGTTGGCTACATTGTATCCACATTCAGGGAATAAAGTAAGATGAATGCTAATATGTTCGTTGGTTTATACTTTCTATGGAGTCTAAAACTCCTGTCAATGGAGTGGTGCGGCCTGCATTTACAGTGGCTGTTCCCACCTCACTGAATTCAATCTAGAAACTCACTTACACACATGCCCAGAGGTATGTCTCCTAGGTGACTCTACACTCTTTCAAATTGACAAGTGATATTGGCAATCAGATCTGTAAAATATAGAGTGTGAAGTTGGATTTGGGCAGGTCATTACTATGATTAAGTGACAATATGAATACAAAACATCTAACATTGTGCCTTTCCATTTTAGGCATTCAATAAATGTAAACTTTTCTCTTTCTTTATAACTTCCTAACCTATGTGACTTGAACACATATTTGATTATGTCATTTCTCTTTTGTAAAATTTGTGAAGGTTGCAAAATCAAACCCCAATAACTTGGGAGATAAAAACTCTTCTTAAATTGACAATCTACTCATTTTTTACACTTTCTCAAATCCATAGGCTTCTTGAATAACAAAAATTAGTTAGTTTGTTGTACCCATGTCAAGAGACACTCAAAGACTACCAGGGAGAGAAATTCTAATGCAAACACATGAGGCTCAATAATTTCTTTTTTGACAGGTTCAAACCCAGGCCTAGACCTTTTATTCGAACTCAACAGAAGAAATTCAGTTGCAAGCTCAGGAGTGAGAAGATTTAAAGAAAAAAAAATCTGAGGTGTTACACATCTTGGTAGTTCAGGATTGGGTAAAGGGCTATGAAGTAAAGTAATTCTTGGAATCTGTTGGTTAAATTTTGGTGTGAAATCAAGTTTTGAATCTATTGACTGTCAGGCTCATTTCTGAGATTTTTCCTAGATTCTTTTTAGATCTAGGCCCTGCCCTCAGGCACTAGATATTTTAGGAAAATGGTCTTTCCCTAAGGTAAGGTTTTGCAAATCTATGCCTTCACAAGTCTCATCTTTGTTCAATCCCCAGACACTAACAAGAGACTCAGGCTCAATATAGGATCTCTTAAAATACAGAATAAATAATCATTTAAGTACATGTTTCATTTTTTAATCTGATCTAGTTTACAGTTAAAAATCATTCATATTTGAAAATTCCTTGGGTAGATTTTGATGGAAAGAATAGGATGCTACTAAATTAAGGGGAAAATGATGCTTCTATTTTGACATGTTTGTTATTTTTGTGAACATATGCATAATCAGATGTTGATTTACCCTGAAATTTCTTAAATTGACACTATAATATTATGTCTTGAGAAAGCTATACCTAATTTAATCATGAAGGATGGATCAAAAGGAAATAAATGGCAGGTAGTGCAAGGCTCAAACAACAATGTTACACTGCAAACATCATCAGTAGCCAAATTTTCTGTGATAATCGTGGTAGTATCACTTTGTATACAGCAAGGACTTTTCTTAAATGATCTCAAAATATTTGAATACATTGCCATATTTTTAACTACAAAGTTTCCAGGAGGCAAGGAGGAATCATAAAAGAATAAGTTAGACAAATAAAAAGTTAAAACATTTATATATTTTTGGGTTTTCTTAAATGTCAAATGACTCTGCTTTGATTCTGCTGGGGCTGCTAAGCCCTCTTGTTGAAAATCATACAGCTAGATTTATGGATTAACAGCAGCCACTGTGGACTTCCCAAACAACCTTGACAGCATCCCTTTAGTGACAACTATCTTGGTTTTCCATCCTCCAACATTTTTTTAAAAATTGTCAAGTCTGATTACATACTCGCTAGACAGCTAGGACTAGCTTTGAACCCTATATTCTCCTTAATCCACATCTCAGGTCCTAAGATTATGTATGTACTATCATGTCTAAATTGTGTTTTCAAAATTAATAATAAAATGCAGTCACATTACACTCATATAAAACGTACACATACATATGTTTTGTGGTGCCCAGATTAGCTTGACCATACAACTGCCATGACAGGCTTAATGAAAGCCAGACAGACTCTGGCTCTTGCTGGCAGCACCTAGTGGTACCAGGAAGGGCCCATGAGCAGACACCATACAGGCAGCATCTAAGGGAAAATACCTGACATTTCAAACACTCCCTTCCTGGGAAAAGGGTATTAACAATAGAAAAGATAGTCTCCAGGTATACTTCTGCTGATCTGCTGATATAGGTAAACATTAAGGACCACTACTAAACATTAAAACATTCCTAGAATTCAAAGCTGCCAATGAATATATAACAGGTACCTCTAGCCCAAGCTTGTGCCAATCACAGAACTGTAACCCTGAGGCACTGAAGCCCCCCAATAAAAACCCTGAGTCCAATCCCAATAAAAACCCTTGTTTCTTGTTGATCAGGGTCACTTCCACTCCACTGCTGCATCAGACAGATGGAGTGATCCAAGCTAGCTTGTCAATAAAGAGACTCTTTGCAGTTGCATCAGATTGGTCTCTTGGTGGTCTTTTTGGGGGTCTGGACTTTGGGCACAGCATATGTGTGTCTACAAAATGGGTATACTAGTACAGTACTGAACATATAGAAGTAAATGATACAATATATCAATGGTGAAAGAGGAGTTCATTGTATTGTGTTGACTCTGCTTTTGTGAATTATGCTTGTGAACATATCCATTCTAGAATTATGACTCCTTAAATTAACATGATGTGAAATATCTACCTACTTATTTCTTCTATTTTGTAGTGAGATTCTACCATCTAAAAGCAGTCTAAGACCAGAATTGGGAGTTTAGAGGATTTATATAAAACAATTTGGTCACAGCTATTTAATCTGAACAACAAGATAACACTAATCTCCTGTCTCTGTCAATCCCTCCAGTGCTGGATTACAGGAATGCATCACCATGGCTCCCTTTTGTGGTGGATTGAATGAGAAATGTTTCCCTTGGGCTCAGGTGGTAAATATTTGGTTCTCAGTTGGAAGTGCTGTTTGGTGAGGTTATGTAGCCTTGCTAGAAGAAGTATATCAATGGGACTTGGTTTTGAAAGCTTGTAGCCTCACCCATCTTTCATTTTATGCTCTCTGCTTTGTGCTTATATTTAAGGATGTGAGCTTTCGGCTTTGGTATCTTGCCTTTATGCCATCTCCTTGCTGCTACGCCTGTCCACCATAATGAACTCTTATCTCTGTGGAAACATAGGCCAAAATAAATCCTCTCTTCACTAAGTTTCCTTTTGTCGTAGTTTTACCACAATGACAGAAAATTAACTAATACACTGCCTGATGATGAAATGTAGCCAGGGGTCTCAAGTTCCCTAGAGCATGATTTCTTCACCATGATTGACTCGACATCAAACTGAGCTAAAATTAACACTTTACTCTTAAACTGCTTTTGCCAGGGTATTGTTTTATCATAGTAACAGAATGAGAAAATACAGGTACATTGTTCTTTCTATATATTAAATACACAAGTCATAGGTTATCAATTCAGAATTTATAATTAGCTACATAAACAACACTGTAACTTTTCTACTATTGGCATTATGAAAAATAAGTAAGCTTATTATATTTTGGTAGCAATGAAGCAATGCTTGGAAATCTGATGAGAGTGATTAGGAAAAGAACTAAAACCTCCTCCAGTGGTTCTCCACTTAAACTGCTTTAAAATTACTTCCTTAAACTTTTCTGATGATATTTTCTCTTTGGATTATCCTTATCCAGTCACAATGAAACAGTTTCTCTTCCTAGTTGATACTGTGCATGACAATCTCACTGTAGTTTCAATAGAAGCTCAGTTATAATCAAATGCATATGCACTTTACAAACTGGTTCTGCTATTGTTTTGATCTAGAGTGAGGGCCCCAAAAGGTCCATATGTTAAAGGTGTGGTACTCATCCTCCTGTGAATTGGAATGCAGTGAAACCTTTAAAAAATTGAGTCTCATTATAGAAATGTTAGTATTTTAGTAACTTTTATAATAACAAATCACAATGGCTAAAATAACTTATAAAAGAAAATATTTAAAGTGGTTTGCTTACGATTTCTAACCGTCATAGCAGGAAGCATTACATCAGGCGGGGAGGGAGGCATGGTGCTGGATCCATAGCTGGAAGCTTATAATTTAATCTGCAGTCTGAAGGCAGATTGCAAAACTACACCAGGCTACCCCAGTGATACACATCCTCCACCAAGGACACACCTCCTAATCTTTCCTAAACAGTTCCCCTACTGGGAAATGAACATTTATATATATGAGCCTATAGGGGTCATTCTCATTCAAACCACCACAGTTACTCTTTAGAATATATGCCTTTGAAGGACACATTAGGCTCCTGATCCCTTCTCTCTCCATCTGTTCATCAGATTATTCACCATGCAATCCAAAAGCAGCAGGTACATGAATTATGTACTGAAAACTTGGAGACCATAATATAGCACAAATTCGGATGGTTCTGAAAGAGACTCAGAGCCAGATAGCAGAGAAAGACAAATACAGAGAGAGGAAACACTACAGTCAACTTTCTCAGCCTTACTCCTGGTCACATCTCTTTACTGTTTTCCTACACTTACCTACACTACCTACACCTACACTACCCTTCTTGGTAACTGTATCCCATTCAGGTTAAGACTAAAAGTAGTCATCCTTGAACTCACAGAAACATGAAAAATTTTCTATCTCTGGAGTTATGGAATTAAGGGCATAAATCACCACTCCCGCTTTTCCCTATGCTGGGATTAAAAGTGTGTGTCATTGAAGCCCAGCTGTCTGGCCTTGTACCCAAAGATCAAGAAATTATATCCTATTATCCCATTTTATTTATTTTTTTGCTGTTTTCTTTCCATGTGCATATAGATACATACATATATACATACATACACACACACATATATATACTCCTAGTCAATTTAGTATTGCTTTTTTCTTAAAAAGCAAATAACTGCTTCCAGCTCCTTCATATTTCTGACTTAATATCAGGATGATAACTAATACTAGATCCTAGGACACCCCAGTACTTAGTCAGAAAGGTTTGATTTCTTTATCAGTACAAACTAAAGTCTTTTCAAGACTAGAGAACATTCTAATCAAGTCAGAAAGATTTTTAAGCAGCCTTTGGTTTGAGTTTGTGGAGAGTTCTTAAAAACTAACAAATCTACTAAAACAGTTATTGTGCCATTCCATCCTTCATATGAAGAAAAGAAACACAAGCATTTAGGAGAATACCAGACTTTCCTTTTGACCCTTGGTCAATGAATATCACCTGGCACCCTTTCCCTCATCCTTTTTACATCCTCGTGGTAATCAGAAGACAGCACTATCTTACATTTGAGTACCATAATAGATCATAATATGGTTAGCCTAATTATTGGACAGCCTTAACAGACAGCTGCAGCTAGACAGAAGTAAAGTATGACCACAGCTTGGCAAATAGTTTCCTTCCACGATGCCTTCATACATTTTTATATGCCTACATAAACTTTGCATAAACTTAACTAAAGTCTAGATTTTTAAACTTCAGGCATTGATAGGAGTTATGTTTTCTTCTAAAATTAAAAAAAAAAGGCTGACTATAACATTTAAAGATGAATTGAATCTGGAGATAAGGCAGAGCCCTTGTCCAGACGAGAAAAAGAGGTGAGCTTACCCCAATTCCTAGGCCAACTGGAGACCTCCTCTCTGAAGTCAGGGACACAGCTCCAGTTCCGGAACCACACTCAGCCCTACCCTAAACCATACAAATCTGGGAAATCCTCACTCAGCAATTTCTATCAACACACTGAAGGGACAAACAACAGCCAAAGCCCGCCTCGAAAGCAAACTGCATCATCACCCATGGACAATCTGGAGATCACACAGAGCCCTTAGCCAGACCAGAATGAGAGCTAGGAGACCTCGCCCAGATATTCCCAACAGCATACAGCACAAGGGACATCTCATGGCCAAACCCTACCTCAAAAGCAAATTGACTCATCACACACGGACATCTGGAGATTCCACAATGCCCTGGTCACGAGTGGACTAAGAGTCAACCAAGAGCTGACTAAGAATGATCCCTGCAGCACCTGGAGACACAACACTCCTGGACCTAGCCAACTAAAAGCTGACTAAGAGTAACACAAAGAAAAAATGGGCAGATGCCAGTGCAAGAACACTTATAGCAATATAAAGAACAAGGCAACACCAGAAGAAACTGGTGGTTCTACAACACCAAGACCTGAAAAGAGCAATGAAGAGGAAACAGAAGGAAATAACCTTAAAAACAGCTTTATAAGGATTATAGAAGCCTTAACATTTTCCTTAAATAAATAGAAAAAAATATAAGCAAAAAATTGGAAGACATTAACAAATCCCTAAAACAAAACAAAGAAAAATAAAACCAGCAGGTGAAAGAAACATTTCAGAAAATAAAAACTAAAATAGGAACAATAAAGAAGGAACAAAATGAGACACAGCTGGAAATAAAACATCTGAAGAAATAAACTGGAACTACAGATAAAAGCATAACCACCAGAATCCAAGAAATGGGAAAGAGAATCTCTGGAGTGGAAGATACAATAGTGGAAATAGATACAACAGTCAAAGAAAACACTAAAACCAAAAAAGCCATAGCAAAAAATGTTTAGAAAATTTGGGACACCATGAAAAGACCAAACTTGACAATAATTGGAATAGAAGAAGAATACCAGCTCAAAGGCACACATAATATATTCAATAAAATGATAGAAGAAAACTTATTCTTAAAATTTTTTCTTTGTTCTATGAGTTTTGTGGCTTGATTATTATGTGGCAAGTAGACTTTTGTTGAGGGTCAAGTCTATTTGGTGTTCTGTTAGCTTCTTGTATCTTTATAGTCATTTCCTTTAGGTTGGGAAAGTTTTCTTCTGATTTTATTAAATACATTACATTTGCCTTTGAGTTGGTGTTTTCTCCTTTTTCTATTCCTATTATTCTCAGGTTAGGTCTTTTCATAGTATCCCAACTTTCCTGAACATTTTGTGCTATGGTTTTCTTTTGGTTTTAGTATCGATTTCTGCTATTGAGTCTTCCACTCCAGAGTTTCTCTCTCCCATCTCTTGGATGCTGTTGGTTATGCTTATATCTATAGTTCCAGCTCTTTTCTTCAGATTTTCTATTTCCACCTTTGCCTCATTTTGTGCCTGTTTTTATTGCTTCTATTTCAATTTTTTAGTTCCTGGAATGTTTCTTTCATTTTTTAGTTTTCCTTTTCTTGGTTTTCTTTTAAGGGTTTGTTCATTGCTTTCAATTTTTTGTTTGTGTTTTCTTCTATTTTTAAGGGAATTTTTTATATTCCCTTTTAAGACTTCTATAATCTTCATAAAGGTGTTTTTGCTGTTGTTTCCTTCTGTTTCAATTTCATTGCTTCATTCAGGTCTTGGTGTTATAAAACCATCAGTTTCTTCTGGTGCTACCTTGCTGTTCTTTATATTGTTTTATGTATTCTTGCATTGGCATCTGCCCATGGCTTCAGTGGTTCACACTTAGTCTGCTCATAATAAGTTGTGGCTAGAAGGCTTGTGTGTCTCCTGTCTGCTCTGAGCAAGGGGTCTGCATGATCTCTGTCTGACTCTGCTCTGGACCTGGTTCTGCATTATGAAGGCATCAGTACATCTGTGATGATGCAATTTGCCCTAGAGGGGGTGCCCAGGCATGAGAAGTCCCTTCTGTTAGAGGTCACTGGAGGAGGCCACTAGCTAACTCCTAGAGTCTATCTACTAGCAAGAGTCTGAGATCAGAACTTTGGATGTGACCTCAGCCCCAAAGTGGGATTCTCCAGATAGGCAGCCTCTCACAAGACAGGTGGAAACTGCTCACCTCTCTAAAAATTCATACTTCACTAAAATGGAAAACCTAAAAGAATGGACAGATTTCTGGACAGGTACCATATACCAAAATTAAATAAAGATCAGATAAATGAATTTAACAGACCTAGAACCCCAAAGGAAATTGAAGCTGTTATTAATTCTCCAAAAAAAATAAAAAATAAAAAATAAAAGCCCAGGACCAGATGGTTTCACTGCAGAATTCTACCAGACATTCAAAGACGAACTAATACCAATACTCCTCAAACTGCTGCATATAACAGAAACTGAGGGAACATTGACAAAATCTTTTTGAGGCCACAATCACCCTGACATCCATTCTACTCAAACATGCAACAAAGAAAGAGAATTACAGACCAATCTTTCTCATAAACATTGATGTAAATATACTCAGTAAAAGTCCTGAAGAGATCAGGAATACAGGGAAAGTATCTAAATATAATAAAGGCAATTTACAGCAAGCCGACAGCCAACATCCAACTAAATGGAGAAAAACTCAAAGGAATCTCACTAAAACCAGGAAGAAGATAAGGCTTTCCCCTCTCCCCTTATTTATTCAAGGTAGTTGTCAAAGTTTTAGATAAAGCAATAAGAGAACAAAAGGAGATTAAGGGAATACAAATTGGCAAAGAAGATGTCAAAACACCTCTATTTCCACCTGATATAATTGTATATATGAGTTATCTGCAAAATTCTACTAGGGAACTCCTGCAGCTGATACACACTTCCAACAATGTAGCAGGATACAAGATTAATTCAAAAAATTAATAGCCCCCTATATACTAAGAATAAAAGAGCTGAAAAAGAAATGAAGAAAACATCTCCCTTTATAATAGCTACAAATAACATTAAATACCCTGGCATAGCTTTAAACAAAGAAGTAGCAGATCTGTTTCACCAAAAAAAAAAAATCAGTGGAGAAAGAAATTGAACAAAAAAATCAGGAAATGGAAAGAACACCCATGCTCTTGGAGAGTTAGTATCAACATAGTAAAAATGGCAATTTTAGCAATAGCAGTTTTCAGATTCAATGCAATCCCCATCAAAATACAACATCATTTTTTACAGAGCTTTAAAGAGCAATACTCTCAATTTCATATGAAATAAGAGGAAAACCAGGATTGCCAAAACAATTCTGATCAACAAAAGAACCTCAGGAGGCATTACCATCCCTGACTTCAAGCTATTCTATAAAGCTACAGTAATAAAAACAGCCTGAGAGTGACATAAGAACAGACTTATGGATCAATAGAATCAAATCACAGACCCCAACCTTAACCCACACACCTATGAACATGTGATCTTTGACAAAGAGGCCAAAAATATTCAATGGAAAAAAGATAGTATTTTTAACAAATGGTGTTGGCATAACTAGATGGTAGTGTATAAAATAATGCAAACAGATCCAAAACTCTCACCCTGCACAAAACTCAAATCCAACTGAATCATAAACCCAACTCCACTGAACTTGATAGAAAAAAGTGGGAAACACTCTCCAACACATTGGCACAAGTGACCACTTCCTAAATATAATACCAGTAGCAAAGACACTAAGAACAACAATCAATAAGTGGGACCTTCTGAAACTGAGAAGCTTCTGTAAGGCAAAGCACACAGTCAATAAGACAAACCGACACCCTACAGAATGGGAAAAGATCTTCACTAACCCACATATGACAGAGGGCTGATCACTAAATATATAGAGAACTCAAGAAACTAGAACCCCAAACCCTAAATATCCCAATTGAAAAATGATGTTTAAAGCTAAAAAGGGAATTCTCAACAGAAAAATTACAAATGGCAGAAAAGCACTTAAAAAATTGCTCAATATCTTTTAGCCATGAAAGAAATGCAAATCAAAACAACCTTGAAATACTACTTTACACCTGTCAGAATGGCTAAGATCAAAAAAGAAAAAGATGATAATCTATCCTGAAGAGAATGCAGAGCAAGGGAAACACTTTTCCATTGTTAGGGGGAGTGTAAGCATGTTAAGCCATTCTGGAATTCAGTATGGCAGTTTCTCAGTAGAAATCAATCTACTCAAAGACTCAACAATTCAACTATTGGGCATATACCCAAAGGATACACATTCATACTTTAAAATTATTAGCACAACTATGATTATAGCAGCATTATTCATATGACAAAAACCTGGAAACAACCTAAGTGCCCCTCAATTGAAGAATGGATTAACAAAATGAGGCACAACTACACAATGGAGTACTACTCTGCAGTTAAAATAGAATTACATCCTAAAATTTGCAGGAAAATAGATGGATCTGGAGAATATTCTCCTGAGTGAGGTATCACAAGACCAGAAAGATAGGCATTGGATGTACACACACATAAGTGGATTTTATACAAAAGGCAAAGAATACTCAAGCTATAAACTATAACCCCTGAACAGCTTGGGATCAGAAGGAACTTAAGTAAGACAGCCAGATATTCTCCTATAAAGAGAAAATAAAGAAGATCTCATTAGCAAATTGAGACCATAACAGGTATCAACCAAAGAGATGTAGGAAGAAATCATGAAAGAAGGAGATGGCTGAGTGAGAGGAGCAACAAAGAGGGAGAGAAAAAGAGATGGATACCTTAGTAGTGGAAGCCAATGTGGTACTGAAAGAAGACTGGGTGCTATGGAAATATCCAGGAATCCTCAGAATGTTCCTGGATTGGTTCCCAACCAATAATGGAGGGGGTGCCTAAACAGGATGTCCCCTATAATCAAATGAATAATCACCCTAAGTATCATCACAGAACCTACACCCAACAATGAATGGAGGAGGAGGCAGAGATCCATGGATGAGCACTGGGAAGAGCTCCTCTTACAGCTGGAGATTGGGGGAGAGGAGTCTGTATGAGCAAGGAGAGAGGGAGTATGAGAAGGAGTACCACAGAGATGGCTGCCTGGAGCTCTGGAGAGCCCACTGAATCAAGAACAGCCCCTGGCGAACCACAGGACAAAGAGCTAGGCCCTCCAAGGATAGGCAACTGTCAATTAGCATGAGCATATGTAGAACATGGAGTAGTGGATCAGACTGTGTTCCTATAAATGGACTGGCACCTTGAAGCTCATTCCCTGCAGAGGAGTGCCTCATCCAGCCTTAATATTGGGATGAGAAAATTGGACCTGCCTGGAGTGGATGTGCCAAGCTGATCTGATCCACCATTGTACTTCCTGCCCTTTTGAGGAAGGGTATGGGAGATAGGCTGAAGGCAGACTGGGAGTGATTGGGAACAGGGAAGGATGGGTGAGCAGGGGGATACATGGACAAAAAGACCTTCTTTAGTAAAAAGAAAAAATAAAGTTAAATTGAATATATTTAGAGTATCGGGCTTCAAACTCCCACTGCAAAAGCACTTTATTGAGAAAAATAATTTTGAAAATTTATTCATAGAGTCATTAACAAAGTGTATATTGAGCCATTTGAAGATAATCAGTAAAATCACCAGCCGTTTTTACAAAACCTATACATCAGAAAAGTGAAGACTACCGTCACCAAGAAGTCATTATTGTCACAAGTTGAAATTCCATATATGTAGCATATATTAGTTCTTTTCATTAAGAAAATTATTCTATTTTCTATACAACATATAATACAGATTAAAGCCATTGGGGTATGTTTTCTAATTTTATATTGATAGAAAAATAAACCTGAATTTAACCACCTACAAAATCTTCTATTGAACCATAGCACTATAACACTAAACATGGAAAATAGTTCTGAAAGTGACTGAACACTTATTTCTGTCTTCACTGGGGAGTAAAAATATGGAATCACAAAATTTCTCGGCATTGGCAAGTCACTCCAAAGTGGGTGGGTTATAAATCGGTATAATAATCAGTTAACTGGAGTATGCTTTAAGTCACCTTTAGAGATTAAGAATAGAAGACCTAACATATTAATAACTCGCCTATTACAGGAGCCCTGCAGGTGCAAATGGCGCCTGCAGATGAATGCTATTCTATCTTTCTTGGCCCAAACTTTTGTCGATGATTTCTCTGTTAAACCTAGTCACCAAGCACAGAGAAAAGCCAAGATGAAGAGAAAGCTTCTAAGTATAAAGCTAAAGATAAATATGGAATATCTCCAAAGAGTTTGTATTGGCTTTAAGGAGATTTCTTCCCTCTCCCCATACACAAACACACACACACACACACACACACACACACACACACACACACACATACACGGTGGTGAGTACAATGATGGATATGAAGTCTGTTGACAGGAGTACATTAGGTTTGGGGTAAATGTCTAAGTCCAGGAGAAAGAAGTAGAGGTAGATGTGAAAACTATGGAAGTAATTCTACAAATATTTTTACTTGTATAATTTATTCCATTGATGACATCCCACTTATGCTCATAACTATTTGCTGGTACACATAACAAATACATTTCAAAGTGTGGTGACAGAAATTGATAAACCCTTTATTTAGTCATTACATTCTACTTTCACTTGAGAATTTTTGTTTCATTTTTCCAAGAGGTAAAAAATTAGGGAGACCCTAACTGTCCTATAACAAATAATAGATTAATAATTCAAAAACATAACAAATTTCTTAACATACACATGAGATCCATATAATATTATGAAAAGGAACCTGAATTATTGTCTTCATGATGGAGAGCCAAATGGAAGGGACAGCAACTGATCACACATCAGGTGAGTAGAAGCAAAATTCCATATTCAGCAATGGAAGTCTCCCAGGTATTCTCTGAATTACAGTCAGAAGACCAGTGTTTTCCTGTTGTCTTTGTGCTTAACCTTTCTGGTTATTTGATAAGATTTCTAAATAGATAGGGAAAATGGTGGGGGGTTTTTTAGTAAGTTTCTTTAGTCACACAAGGAAATTTTGGAAATAGTTTTTCTATATGCTTAAAATTGAAATAGGAAAGGTTAGATTAACCTTGACTTTGAGACAGTTACTTCAACTGAGTGTGACAAAGCACCACATGTTTTGGGGTATCATTTTCTGAGCCCCAGAATAAAACTGAGAATATAACAACCACTACCAAAATCTACAGGCAGTTAAAATGTTATCCTTTAACTTACCAGAGATTGTGAACTGAGGCTTCTTTTCTGTCAGAAGAAAAGTAACTGTTTTAATAAATTACATTTTTGTATTTGGTCTTAATTTTAAGTAAGTACTTAAAAAGAATTTAAATAATTTAACTTCAAATACAGTGCATTTCAAATATGAAATATTGTACTTCAAAAAATTAAAAATGTAACAAATGCTTAACCCATGTCACAAATGAATATGCATGTTAAATATTTGTATTCTACATTAATTGTATTCATCTCTTTTTGTTTATTTGAAAACTGGGGGACTGGATTAAAAAGATTTTCTGCATTCTTAATTTGTAACTCTATTCTGTTTCAAAATGAATGAATACAAAAATATAAACCACTTAGTTTCATGAGCATTTTAATTCAACATATGAGAACTCTATATCTTCATTGTAAACCTAATATCACAATATTGTTCAAAGTAATTTGCTTAATGAAATTTAAAATATAGCCTATATGCCTCACCTAAAGTGCTCAATAACCACATGTTAGTAGTATCTCTTATAATGGATACTCAACACTGACAACCTTCCAGATAGATCTGTGGAGCCTCATGGCTGTGGACTTTCAAATGAATATTGAATGATCCTCATTAACTACAGACTTCTCTGGCTCTTCTATTGTAATCATTATTGCTGATTATAGGCTGATTTTTGTTGCCCATTTATTAGAAAAATCTGACTCATTACAACAGAGAAAACTCACAAGAAAATGATTTATCGAGATAATTTTCCTGTTATAATTTATTTAAATTGTACTAATACAGTAATTATATTATTTCAAAATATGTAATCTTTAAATGTCAGTTAGTTGGAATGGTCAATAGATAAAATGTTACATCAGAGAAATTTTCATCTAAAGCTTAAGTAATTGAACATTTCATTTCAAACCACTTAATGATTTTTGGGGGGCAAAGTACAGGAGCCTACTTCCCTGTCTTATATTTTAATTGTAAGTCTTTTGAATGCTAATACTGTTTTAGGGCCTTAAGCTGTTCAAACTTTCAATCTTTTATCTCTGTAAAACAAACTGGAGAGTGGCATTAGTCAGTGATAACTCAGTATATAACCTGAAAGTTGGATATATAATTAAATGTTATATATGCATCATTTTATACCAATTTACCCTGATCATCTAAAATATTGAGTTTCAAAGGTTCAAAAAATGTTTACACAATGTGAGGTTTCTAACAAAGAGGAGAGGAGCTAGGTACTTTTCATTCAAACTTTTACTAAAATTGGGCCCAGTGTGGTGCTATGCATCTTTAATCCCAGACCTTTGGCAGCAGGTACAGACAGATCTCTGTTCAAATAAAGCCAGTCTGGTCTACATAATGAGTTCCAGGATGGCCAAGGCTAAACAGTCAGATCCAACCTCAAGAATATTAATAAAATTAGAAGGCATAATAATGATACTATATTCCAAAAATAGTTCTTGTTGAAGCGCTACATGATATATTTTAGCATTTAACTCTAAATTTCCACATTAATTTTCCAAGCTGTTTTACTGAATTTTATTAGCATATTAAAAAGTTAAAGTAGAGAAAAATAGTTTCAGAGACACAAAGCAAAAATTTTCCATGAAGTCTGATAAAGAGGTTTATGAAATCATCATCATTATTATCTGAATCTAGGAATATTTCCCTAGATGGAAAATAAGATATTGGAGAAAAAGAAAACAATAGGCCCATTTACAAAGGATAAATAAGATACCAATTACTTCATTCTTCTTTGGCCTTGTTCTCCCATACAGGTAGCAAACCAGAAACAGAAAATAAGGTGAAGGCCACATGTGGAACATAATTCTGCCACCTCTACTGATGCCATCAGCCCATGGCACACAGTAAGCAAAACTCAAGGCAGTTAAACAGGGCAAGGTAGAATGTGTTCCTTCTACTGGACTTGTCCCACATGAAACTGAAGCAGGGGATATACTTACTCATTAGTGGACTTTAAGTAAAAACATTCTTATTTCATTGAAAGATGATGGATGAATAAACTGATTTAGAAAACACACACATTAAAAAAATATATACTCATCGAGAAACATTTCATATACATCTTCATTGGAAAGCTGTCTAAAGACACAATGGGAAACAGGCTGGAAAAAGATTCTAGAGATTAACATGAATGTCAGCAGCATGGGAAGCCAGAAAATTATTAGCCTACTGGGGACCTCCTGCCCTTGCTGGGGAGGGGATAAGGAGATGGTGAGAAGAGAGAGTGACCGGGAGGGGCGGGAGGGGGAAGGGAGTTTGAACTAGGGGATACATGGGTAAAAAATGAGACTTTATTCAAAAATAAAATAATGAAAAAAAAACAAACAAACAAAAAACAAAGGAGCATGTTCTAAAGAGTAAATAAATAAAAGACCCCCTGTGTGAAATTTGGAGAGATGGGTACTATACAAATAAAGCATAAATGGGCATATTCCCCCATTCCACCCCTGATATATGTTCTTGGAGACATTCCACAGGTTCAATCTGACATATTCTCTAAGCTCTGGGTTTCTCCTTTTATCTAAATTCCCATGTGTCTGCATGCAATTGGCTGTATAGGCACAACCTGGGGACTCTAGCAGCTCTACTACAAATTCAAATGCACACATGTATCACCTTGGTGTGCAAGCCAAGAGGAAGAGGTAAGCACAAGATGCTTCCAAACTTGTCTCTCTCAAAGGGGACAAGAAACTGCTTTTGCCTCCTTTCTTTATTACTTGGAAATGACAGATTTCTGTGAGTGAATTCATCATGGTCCTGGAAAATCAGATTAAATATCTATTTCCATTCCTCTCCCCTGCTCATAGCACCCAAGGGTGAGGTTTGAAAGTGAGTCTATAGCCTCTGAGAAATTCATAGAATAGCCATGGCTACTAGGCCTTCATTTAAGTTTGGGTGGCAGCTGTGGAATGACCATCACATTTAATCTGTGAAATGGCTACATCCAACAGATATCCCTGCTCTGATGGTGAAGAGGTCTATGTTATCATTGAACTGCCCTCACCACAGGCAGAAGTATCTGTGTGATTTTGTTAATTTATTGGCAAGTGATGTCATTAAGACAGTGATGATCATATGAGCCAAGTGGGCAATGATGATGTAAGTCAAGTTACTGACAATCAAATGAATTATGATGATGATGATATCACTAGCCAAGATGCCAGTGATCGTGTAACTAGCAAAAATGGTGGTACTCACAAAATTTCCTAAGTTACTGGATGGCCCCCAATAATCATGACACCACTAAAATTTTCCATGACACTAGCATTAATTTTTATAGCATACATAACTTTTCCCCTTATTTATTCCTTCCCTTTACCTTCCCAGATACCTATCCAGATGTCAGGAACATAATATCCAGATAGAAATCTGCTATATCAAGCATTATAACAGCTCTTTCCTAGTCAGTCTTCATATCTAAGATAATATGCCCAACTATTTTCCCTTGGCATAATTTTCCAGAAGTAGCAACACAGGAAAGTTTATAAGTTGAATGTAGATTCCATACCCACAAGAATCTTACTGCTCACAGCTTCGAAGGTAGACAACTTTCAGTGCCCTTCTATATAAATTTCTTTCTATTGAGAAATCCCAGTGGAAATGAGAATTTGAAATCTGGGGTCATATCTGCCATGGCCTACACAGTATATGAATTAGCATAACTCAGGTAACAGATGATAAAGAAATAACAGACACACATACAGAAAGGTGGAGATTGTCTACGGCCATACCACCCTGAACGCGCCCGATCTCGTCTGATCTTGGAAGAAAGGTGGAGATCAAGTAGGTTGTAAACTCTGAAGAAGATGCACAAACAACAACTTGGAAGTTCTGGGCATTTACTTTATACATCTATATTGAGTAAGTAGGTTTGTTGTATGCAGCCAAATAAAATGGTAGTTTTATCTAATCTTCATAATAAGTCTTTGTAGGGGGCCAGTCTCAAGCTATGAACATCCAGGAAGAGGAAGAATCTGTTGTTGATAGTTTGTGTATACTGGTTTTAGCTAATGCTAAATTATCTGTAATATCTGTACTTGAACCAGAGGAAGGCTTTGCCATTTCTCTGAGCCTCCCCTGAGGCTATTTGTTATTTTTATGAAAGTAAGGCATTGGGGTCCTTGATAAGGTACTGCTTATGTCAACAACACACATTTACTTAGGACTTTATCTACTCATTATCCATTCACCTAGGGCTTCCTCTGTCCCCACATCTCCTCCATTCATATTTCTTAGATGTTTGTGACACATCTTCACATTTAATCCAGGGAAAATTGACTGAAATGATCAGTATTAGATCATAAAGATTATAATAAGAAAGGCTATAGCAGCTGCTATGTCTAACAAAAGCAAAAAGGAATGTTTTAACAAGCTAAATGGATTGGAGCCTCAAAGCTTGTCAAAGATATTTTTGAACTATTAACAAGAGAAACAATCTGATCTTTGCATTTCTAGAATGTGTGAACATAACAGGGAACATCCATGCTATCCTTATTGTGGGTCCAAACACCCAGGAGGTGATTCCCATTTAATTTCCAATTACATCTTTTCTAATTATAAGGAGTCACTCTTACAAATATGTTGGTCGCCCACATAACATATAAAATCCTAACTAAAGCACATGCCTCTATCAGAGAACAAATGCTATAGAAGAGTCCATTGAAACCTCAGATGGTTAGAAAAGTGTCCTCCAAAATGGAAGGAGTTATCAGTGTAAACAGGTATGGAAGGATATAGCCAAATAACTGAATGAAAAAGTGGCAGCCTAGGCCCATAAGTCTAGTATGTTTTTGTCCTGACCCAACTCATCTCATGGATATGATTGAGGGTACCAAGTTATTTTCCAGAAGAAGTAATTGTTCTCCCTCCCCTGCCATTTATATCACCCTTTTGTACATTCTACTCTTTTTTGAGTTCTGAAGTACAATGCACATTTTATACCTCAGCTCAACAAGAATAGCTGCTTGTAATCTCCATGGTTTTAGAAGATTTTGTCCTTTCCTCCAATACTTACAATGACAGCTTCAGTGTACTAGGGATAATTTGAGCCTACTTTGGTCAGTTTATGTTGCTAGGTCCTAACAGTTCCTTGGGGAAAAGGGAAAGAAGGCACAAAGTCAATGACATAGACCCCAGGAGTCAGATGAAAAGGATTAACTAATTTATTCAACAATGGGAATAGACTTTTATACCCTCCTCCCAGAACCAGACTGTGTGATATCTGGTGATATTACATGGCTCCCCCTCATTGGCTGGGCACAATCAGGAGATCTGTTGGCATCTGTCACTAGGCAGATTCCCAATTGTCAGGAACTCTGAGAAGTGCCTGTTGCTAGGCATATTCTGGGCAGTCAGGAACATTGGACAGTGGCTGTTACTAGGCCCTCAGGCTGACTTTAGTTGGCTCATAAGGAAATACATTACGTGCATGCCTTGGAAACTGGTTTGAGGCAATTTCCTTGGTGCTATGGGCCTGTCCTACTATATATCCATCTTTTTTATTTATTTTATGGGTGCTCAGCAGGAGTCAGTGTTCTTTGTCCTGACCTTGTTGATCAAGCCTCAGGAGGGTTTGACAACTGGACTGTGCCTGTCTTAGCTTGGCTTGCCTAACAATCTCTTATCCATCATAGACTACCAGAAGAACATCCATTCCTGGAAAACTGCCCAGGTGGAGAGGATTAGGTAGTAGCGTTTTGAATTTCAGAGAACCAGACATGCATAACCTCCTGTGGAGGGCTATTAGCAGGATAAATAATAACCATTAAAACCTGAAGAGTTGCCTTAGCCACTGTCTGCTGCTGTCAGATATGCTACATAAAACACTTAAAGAGGAGAATGATTAAAAGCACCACTCCACCAATCAAAACATAGGTGAGAATCTAGAAGACATAAAAGAGCCTTTCTATATTATGTCAAACTTTTTCATAAAAGAGTCAAAGGTTATAACGTCTGTCTATTTTAATTTTTTAAGAAATCTATGTTATCTGTAATGAATACTATAGAAACTTAGCTGACCATGGGTCCTTACTGTATTTAGATAGCTCCCAGATTCCTGGACTAACATTCCTGGCATTAAAAGGTGTCGTATAAAACAAAGAAAAGCTAAAGTCCACAGGTCTTTAGAGGGCAATGAGAGCAAGAAAGGGCAATATATATATCTCAACCTGGATTATTTTCTCCTTGATGGAAGCATGCTGATTGATGCCTTGGCACATGTCTCTTGCTTTGACCCATACAGGCATAGTGGCACTCTGAGAAAAAAAAAGAAGCATACTTTCTCCCATGGGTTAACAAGGAGTTACTGGATACCATTAGAGAAATATAAGTTCTTTCCATCTTACTAGAGGTAGAGGTGTTCCCTAGTCCTTATGTCATTTTTGGATTTGAGGGCATTATATTTGCCTTTGGGAGATTGGCACAAATGAGAAGTGACACTAGAAGAGCTGTTGCTGCTTAAATGGTGAACAGAATGAGCACTCTGCACCTGGCTCATGTGTGATAAGTGTAATCAAAACCCAAATGTACACACTATAATTACATCCTTATGTTTAAGATTTTGTGGACAATGTAGATTTAAATATAAAAGTCTAGTGAATTTGCCACTTGTCCTGTTCCAGGATAGTTACTATGAGAGTAATCAGCTTCACTGAAATCCAATGGCTTCAACCAGCTTATTATGTCTATTAAATTGAGACTGAAAACAAAAGATTAAACTAGCTCCTTAAAGTTGTTTCAGGAAGAACTTCTTTCCAGAGAGTTCTGAAGTCATAAAGAATGCAAAACAGTATAAACTGTATGAGCTAAACAGTAGCAAAACTACTGTTGAATTGTATAAAAAGAGTAGCCAGAAATGGTCTTTTGACAAGCAACTTCTACCACCATTATATTTTCCTTTAGGTTATATGCTATAAGTTAGTCAGACAGTACATAAAACAAAGATGTGGCAAATACCTTCTGTCTATAATAATAAGACTATAGTCTATCATTTCATATTTGCACTAAGTTAATATTTGAACAAGAGCCCTCAGGGAAGAGATGAAGCCTTCTTTTAGTGTAAGAAATTTATGTAAAAATAGGGTTGTCTGGCCCAAAACTGTAATGATCACTATTTTTTTCCTATGGCCCATAAATGATCAAAGACTGAAGAGTTATACCAGGTAAAGTAATGTGAACTGCTGGTCTAAAGTCAAGGCAGGTTAATAGGTATTATATAGTTCCATATTGTTGCTCTTCCAATTGTTAACAATATTAAGATGATCACTAAAGTTATCTGAATGTCAGCTACATCCATTCCTCAGAACCTGAACACCCCGGAGACATAAGTCTGCCAGTGAGAACAGTAAAACATGATATCCCAACAAAGCTGCAGAAGAACAACAAAGCAGGATTTGTTCCCAGGAAAACAGCAACCACAGCTACAATGGTCATAAATACTAAGCTAAAAGGAGAAGCAGGATTAAGTAGCATACATAACCTGTGGAACTAAAACTTCCAGGGAAGGAGATTGATATTTTGATCTGGCCTATGGCAAATTCAGTAAGTCAGCTAACAGCCCTGATGAGAAGAAGCTGTTATACACCTTTTGGCAGCTCATCCTGGATCCCTTCTTCAAGGTGTTCAACACCATAATGAACTCCAAAAAGGAAGAGATGGCCAAGTTGATCAAGGAAGTAGGCATCAATATTGACAGCAAGGGCAAGCCATTGTTCAAAGCACTGATGCACCACTGGCTGCCTTCTGGGGATGCCCTGCTACAGATAATTATTATCCACCTGCTGTCTCTAGTCACTGCACAGAAGTACTGCTATGTGCTGCTTTCTAGAGTCCCAATTATGGGCCCCAACTACTTGTTTAGGAAGAAGGAAGGAAAAACCTGTTAGGAAGAAGGAAGGAAAAACCTGCATCATATGCCATTGCCTCCAGTTTTCCACTCCTTTTCGGGTTTATGTGTGGCCCAGCTGCCCAAGATGGTTGGTGGTGCAAGTATCTTATCCAGGGGTTTTTCTTCTTGTGACATCTCTTTTAAAGTCACAGTGTCCATTCATGACATGTGGCTTCATGGTGGGAAGGTGATGTGTGGAAATTGGCCTATAGCCAACTCCCGTGTATGCTCTGTGCCTTGGTCTCATCAGGCTGTGCATGTGGGTTCATAGTAGTACCTTGTGCACGCTCTGGGCCCTGTTTTATCAGATCATATGTGTGTGCATGTGTTTGTGGGAGCATAGTTAGTGGGAAGCCCTCCTGTCTCCCCTAAGTTGCTGTGACCTCTTTCCCTCTAGCAACCAGTCTCTGACTCCTAATACTTGGATGACTTCACTGTCAACATTGCCTTCTTCGCTGCCACCATCCTGGCCCCAGCTCCAGCTTCTGCTGCAACTGGGTCTACCCACTCTAGCCACCTCCTGAGATCTGGGAATGTAGCCTGGTACTGTGGTTCTTGCTGGTGCTGCTGTACAAAGTACAAGAGGAGACAAAAAGCAGAGGGGCAGAGAGCATCAAGAAGGAGGCCAGACTCTGGAGCCTGTTCACCATCTTTACATCAAGCTCTGCCCCTGATCCTGGCCTGTCAATGCCTCTACCATTACCACTTCCACTGCCAGGATAACACGAAAAGAAAAAAAGAAACTGCTACTCAAAAAAAAAAAAAAAACAACTTAACTTAAAAAAAACTAAGAGTGAAAAAGGTAGCTCTTCTCAAGATAAAGGAAAAGGAGAAAGTAAATGAGAGAAGAAAGGAAGAGCTAAGGAGATCAGAGAAGAAAGACAAACACTTGCTTAGCAAGCCATCAGTGATTACGAAAAGTGCCTGGAAAGAAGAAAGAACAGATAACATAAAAAGTAAAGAAATATGGGTCCCAACACTTACCTGCTGAAAAGATCAAAAGAACACTAGATAGAGAGGGTCCTTCTCACCAGAGTACATCACCATGGGGCACTGGCACTGTCCATCACTGAAAAAGAAGAGAGGAAAATGAGAACTCTTTTCAAGAGCCAGATGTTGTTGAGTCCTAAGAGTTCCTGCAGAGGAGGGAGCAAGAAGGCATGGAGTCAACAAGACAGACCTGAGAGTCAGTTGAAAAGAAATAAATCCTTTATTCAATAATACAAAGAGCCTTATATACCATCCTCCCAGCACCCAGGCTGTGTCACACAATCTGATGATATTGCATGGCTGTTTCTCATTGGCTGGGCATGATCAAGAGATCTGACAGCATCTGTTGCTAGACAGATTCTGAGCAATCAGGAACATTGAAGAGTGGCTCTTGCTAGGCCTTCAGGCAGACTCCAGGGTGTCTCATAAGGAAGTATATTATGTGTATGCTTTGGCAACTGGTTTGAGGCAATTTCCTTGGCCCTATGGGCATGTCCTACTACAAGATTCTAGATCAAAAGTTATAGCTTTTACATAGAACCTAGGAACTTTTGTATCACAACTTGCTTGCTATGTGTACCATATTTGGTCATATTTAAGTTTTCTCCAACCATTGGTTAATGGTAATACATAAGCAGACACTTTGGTCTCAGTCCCTGCTCTGCTTCCCTACTGCTATGCAGCCTGTCCTGATGAAAGTCAGAGATAGCCATGTCCTAAAACATAAAACTTTACCTCTTCATACAAAGATTTTTCCATTTTCTGAGAACAGGTTAGGCAAATAATTAATTAAGCAATGCATGCACTGTATTTATTTTCAGCCTGCCATGCATGACTATGCTAACCCCAGGGGGTTACATCCCAATGCTCTTTGGCAGATGGAGGTTCCTCATGTTTTCCCCTTTGGGAGAGTACAATTTGTGCTTGTTTCTGCTGATACTTATACTCTTGTTTATGCCCCTGCTTATAAAAAAGGGGCTACAAAAAATTCCAAGACCCATTGTTTTACCATAATTTCTGTTATGTGCCATCCATAATGGTTCAAGAAAGACAATGCTCTTGCTTATGAAATTTCTATGTAAAACTTAAAACAATTTTATAACATGGGCATTCCTTACAACCAGAAGGAAAATTTATTTTGCAAAGATACCACAAATGCTTCAAACTATAATCAGAAAAGCAAAAATTGGGAGAATTCTGTACTCTTAGGAAGTCTCTAAATAAAGTCTTATTTACTTTAAATTTTAAAATATTGCTCAGAAGATGAATTCACTGCTATAGAATGGAAGTGGTCTCCAAAGGACAAGGAAGTAAAACATAGGGTGCTATGGAAAGATGTCATGGTATAAAAGCATTTTGGCCCATCCACTGTGCTGATGTAGGCATGACAACAGGCTTGTGTCTTCTCTGACAGTATCTTCACTTTGGGTGCCTTCAAGGTACACAAAGATCTATGTACCCAATGAAGAACTTGATTCCAGCTTAGCCTGAAACCCACAGAGAATCAAAATGCAATTCTTAAAGCTTATGTGTAGTCCTAGAGAAGGAGGCCTCTTGCACAAACTTTAGTTAAGATAACACTATAGTAAGACAGGCCCTTAGAATTGAGAAAATTGGCTCAAACCAGTTACCAATGGGTGTGCACATAATGCACTTCCTTATGAGCCAACCTGGAGTCTGCCTTAGGGCCTAGCAACAGGTGCTGCCCAGAGTTCCTGATTGTGCAGAGTCTTTCTAAAAACAGATGCTGTCAGATCTCCAGATTGTGCCCAACCAATGAGGGACAGCATGGGTGCTGGGAGGAGGGTGTATAATGCTCTCCCCATTGTTGAATAAATGAGCCTACTGCTTGCTTTTCACCTGACTTCCAAGATTTGTGTCCTTGACTCTGTAATTTCTCACCCTCTCCCTCAAGGGAGCCCTTAGGACCCTGGACAACAGCAACATATCACCACTAACATGGGGTCGGGGGTAACCCTCTATGGTTAACATAGACATGGATAACAGGCTGAAAATGAATACAATGCATGCACCGCTTAATTATTTGCCTAACCTGCTCTCAGGAAATGGCAAAATCTTTGCCATATGAAGAGGTGAAGTTTTGATGTTATTGTGCATGCCTATCACTGACTTTTATCAGGACAGGCTGCATAGCAGTAGGGAAGCAGAGCAGGGACCAAGATCAAAGTGTTTGTTCATGTATTACCTTTAGCCAATGGCTGGATAAGACTTGAATTAACCAAATATGGCCTCTCCAGCAAGCAAGATGGCAGTGATATAAGAGTTCCTAGGTCCGATGGAAAAGATGCTATAAGTTTTGATCTACAGAGTGACCAATGTAGGCTCAAATTATCCCTACTACACTGGAGCTGTCATTGTAAGTATTGGAGGAAAACACAAAATCTTCCAAAACCATGGAGATTGCAAAGAGTTGTACTTGTTGAGCTGATGTATAGAATGTGCATTGTACTTTAAAATTTGAGGAGCATTGGTAGGTAGTATGCCATTGCCAGAAGCCTCTGCAAGTAAAGTCTTAGCTGATGCAAAGGTTTGAGACTGTGCAATCTTGGAAAATATAAACCCAAGATGTGATGGAAAGTATAATATCTTGGATGGCTAAAGGTAATAGTCAAGCTTCCCAGAGTAATTAGCTAAAGAATATTGCCAGCAAGTAGACTGTTGCCAGAGTAGAATCTGATCTCTTTAATATGGGATGGTAATTGTCTCTGTGCTTTACCTAGTACTTTTGTAATATATTTTTCAGCTTGAGATTAATTTGCCTTCAAATCACAGTTTAGAACCCTGGAAGGAGTATGACCCAAATAAATCCATTCCAAAATGTCTTGTAGTTGCCAGAGTATTCCTGTGAGGGTCATGGGTGATTTTAGGAATCATAGAGATGTGTATGGGTTTCATATTTGTACTCAACTATAGCGCATAGCAGCTTCCATTGCAAGAAATTTTTAAGCCTCTGTGGTGGTATGTTACATATTTAATAAAACCTGGAATATCAAGAGATCAACCCATAGTCAAAAACTAAGCAGAGGTAGCTCTGGGAGTTCCAGGGATAACAGAGCAGTGGTAACTCATATAGCTCTGGGAATTCTGGATCTCTGAGTACAAGGCCAAACAGCTGGGCTTCAATGGCACATACCTTTAATTCCAGCACAGGGAAAGCAGGGAGTGGTGACCTATGCCTTTAGTCCCATAAATCCAGAGACAGAAACCTTTCTGTGTTTCTGTGAGTTCAAGGCTGACTATCAAATAGAGTAGCTCATGCCTTTAATACTAACCTGGATGGGATACAGCTGGGTAAGAAGGGTATTTAAGGCAGGCTTAGGAAAAGAACACCAATCAGAAGCAATCAGGAGCAAGGCTAAGGTAGCTGGTAGATAGCAGGTGAGATTTGACTGTGGTGTTTCCTCCCTCTAATAGTTCAGCATTTCCTAGATAACTGGCTCTGAGTTTCTTTCATTACAACTAGAATTTGTGCAGCAAGCCTCAGAAGAAGGATGACATGGAGAAACGAGACTGGTCTCTCCTTCTAAAATTTAGAAAAGTGCAAAAAAGTTTCTGGGTTTACATTAGGATCTGAGCCAATTAACATCTTACAATTGTTTTAGAAAAATTTTAAGACCTTTAAGACAATTCTCGTGACTCTCTTATATCATCTAGCTTTTAAGGGAGCACAGTACCTTCCTCTGTAATTTTACTGAGTCATTAAAATGGAAGTGTTTGTGCAAGGTTTTCTGGTGCAATTTGAAGACCCAAGTTCTAAAAACTGAGATTGACAAAGGTCATTGGTAACTGAGAAGAATCAGGATGTCTGGTTAGAATATAATCCATATAAGCCCTATGGTTTTTGTCACATAGGGCTTGATAGCCTTAGCAGCGAACTTCTGACACATATAGGAATTGTTTTTCATGCCCTGAGAATGAAACTGCCATTGAAAGTACTATGTAAGTAGACCAAAATTAGGCAGGAGAGGAGTAAAAGCAGATTTTTCAAAATTACTAGTATGATGGCATGAATGAGAATGGTTCCCATAGGTTTATTATATTTGAACACTTGATTCCCAGCTGATGGAACCATCTTGGAAGGGTTGGGAAGTGTGGTTATGTTGGAAGGAGTATGTCACTGGAGGTAGCCTATGAGGTTACAAAAACTTTATCTATTCTATTTGCTATCTCTCTCTCTCTCTCTCTCTCTCTCTCTCTCTCTCTCTCTCTCTCTCTCTCTCTCTCTCCCCCCTAGTGCTTGTGGATAAAGTTGTAAGCTCTCAGATACTGCTCCAGCACCATGGCTTCCTGCCTGCTGCTATGCTTTATGCCATGGAGATTGTGGAATATAATTCCCTGGAACCATGAGCACTAAAAATCATTTTATAAGTTGCTTTGGTGTCCTTTCAAAGCAGTAAAAAGAGAAAAATAACACAACGAGAATGTAATAAAATGATGAAAAACACAAATATTTTAAGTCAAATATAATTAAATGAAAATATAATGAAATAGCAGTAGGCAATGGCAGTCCTGGCTCTAAGGTCCCCATTGCCTGCATGACTCTATTTATAGCTCTTAAATCCTGCAACAGCTTCCACTTACCTGATTTCTTTTTTATTACAAGGACAAGCCTGTTCCAAAGACAATTAGATGATCCTTTGTTTCCCACCTATAATTGTTTCTCCACAAAAGCAGCATTAGCTGTCTATTCTTCTCCCAGGAGCAGCCAGTGATCTACCCAGACAAGTTTCTCTGATAACCAAGTGATCCATAAGAAAAATTACCCCGAGGGTTGCCTTATATCATCAACCATGGACTCTAGTAAAAAGATCAGTTATGGGATATCCCAACAGTTGCCATTCAAAATTTATGGGAATGTTATATCTTGAGTTTTACCTAAACTCTTCATGGGTTACATTTTCCATGCAGCAGCATTCCTCAGGTAGCATCTTGTGAGAGACAGTTTGGTTTCAGCTCCATTAAAAAAAACTTCCATTTTTCTCAAAATATCTTGGCTCCATAAAAATAAAGGTATATTGCATAAGACATATGGTCCAAAGACACTTTGAAGACCTTCAGCATCCCACCAGCTTATCATAACAGAACTTTGTGATGGTGTCTTGTAGACTCCATGTAGATCATTGGCAGCTGGTTGAAGTGGTCATGCTAGGATGCCAATATCACTATGCAATTATAGACACATAGTTCCAGTGTCAAGAAACACAAGGAAAGTTTCATTATTTAAGCACAGCTTCATTTCTGGCTGATTCTTCATTACTCTTCGTATCTAGTAAGCATAATTTCAGGACCCCAAACCCCCATCTTTTCAGGACTAAGCCATGAATCTTGAATTTTTTAACAGGGAAATATTACTGGTTAAGTTGTTTTTAACTTAAGTGTAATATCAAGATAAGTTTTAGAACAACTAAGTCAGTATCTTAATATCCCCTATATAATTTTCATCTATTATCACAGGTAAATACGTAGTCCCTATAGGCTCTAACTGTTTCTTCCTAAAATAAGTCTTATTGTGCCTGGAGGCAAAGACCCATATACCACAGTAGGCATGGCTTGGAGTCTCATATTAAAGGTTAGTATATGTCAAGTAGTAAAACAAAGACCTACTCCCCTGACATTTGAGGTTGCCTGATATAACTGGTCAATGGTGTACTTTAGTGGCTGAGGGTCACTGGTTTGCCTTCTTGGTTCATGAAGCCTCATAGCATGACAGCTCTTACTGTTTGACAGGGCCTGGAAGTACCCCATCAACTATTTCTCAGCCCTCACAAGAAATTGCCCATGAATATTTATTTGTAATCATTATTCATAATCAGCCCAGTAGATTCCTCTCTGATGTCATGGGCATAAACATGAGCACTATGCAGATCATCTATGGGGTACTAGAACCCACTTATTTTTTATTTGAAATCTCTATGGGGACAATTATGAGCAAAATGTCCCACTTTTCAATGTTTGTAACAAGCACCATTTTCCCCACTGTGGGCATATAACTTCCTTAAGGGATGCTGCATGAACCACTCCTTGAAAGTTACTAAAACCTATGTCTTCTCACAATCTAATCACTCCTTATAAATGTATGCACTTATACAAACCCTGAAGTGCCTCCTTGGAAATGTTAAAAATCGTTTCAGAAGCATCTTCCCTGCCTTGTGGCCAGCTATAAGACATTTCATAGCTCATGTTTGATCCTGAGAACCTAAAGAAAAGGTTTGTGTTTGGCTATAATACTGCATGGCCTCAATACAATATGAGTGATGGTGAAATCTGGCCAAAGGGTGGAAGTTTAAATTATAACACCTTCCTACAGGTTGATCTGTTTTATAGAAATAAAGGAAAATGATATGAACTTTTTTATGTCCAGGTCTTCATGCCTGTCTATCAGAAAATTGAGATGTGTAAAGTAATCCAAAACAGAGAAACACTTATATCTTAAATGGTTCCTTTATGTGTTCAAATTCTGTTTTTCAAATGAGAAACATAAGAAACAGGGCCCAAATATAGAATATCCTCTTATCTCAACTCCATGTTCTCTCATTGGTATAGTAAGAAGTTTCTAGCCCAGCCTAGTTTCAAGATCCAGACCAGTAGTCTTAAATAATCACACAAAGTCTTGTATTAATTACATGCTGTTTGGCCTATGGCTCAGTCATATTACTTACTCTTAAACTAACCCATGAAGGTGCATTAGTACCATGTGGCTTGGTACCTTTCTTCAGAGTAACATTCTCATCCCACTTCCTCTGTCTCCCTGGAATCTCTGCTCGTCTCTTCCTCTTCTGGTAGCCCCATCCATACTTTCTGTCTGCCTGCTGGCCAATCAGCATTTTATTAAGCCAGAAGGAGGGACAAATATTTACAATGTACAAGAACATAATCCCATAGCATTTTCTCTTTTTAAAACAAGAACCTCAAATCTAATTTCCTTTGTATATTTTTTCTCATCATTATCTATAACAATTTATAACCAACACTGTAAACAAAGATAAACATCCATAATACATTTAGGGGGGAATGTGGGCATAGTTCTCTAGACTACTTACTGCTGACTGGGGGCACTGGTAGTGTTATTGGGACCCAAGGAAAATTCAAGATTATGGTTAAGTTATAACTTGAGTATTCTGTAAAGTTGGGTCATCTTAGTCAGTCTACTTGAAACTGTTCTAGATGCAGAGCTCATAGGAGACTACAACAATGGTACTCTGAAATGCTGGATCATCTGGGTCATTTGTTCCCATCTACGGTTTTTCAGGCAGTCTTCCTCAATCAACCCTGGTTTTTCTTATCACATAATGAATCCATAACTCTTATTTTCTGTGGAAAATTTTATTTTCTTCTCCAAAGTAATACATATTTTGCTTCAAGTTTGAAATCAAGGTATTTAAAAAATATATAGGTTGGTTTAATCCTGCAGCATTTATAATCAAGTGTCCTTTCTCAGCAGTAAAACAATTAAAAAACAACATAGTATACTCTCTGTATATTTTCCATCATTATATAGCATATATAAATGCATACATATACATATGTATTACTTTATCTTTTAAAGTATCTTTCTCTATTCTTTATTCCTTTTTCTTTCCCAAGCCTATATATATTTTTAAATACAGTGTAAATTATTTAGAGTTTTTTTTAACTGAATTTGTCTTTCCAGTATTTCTCTATTTTTCTGACCATGCCTTTAATTTACTAAGGCATGACTAAGATTAAAAGCTCAGCAATGGAAGCCTGCTCCATCCAGATTCTTGGTTTGTGAGAATTTAGCTTCATGAACCATGTTTACCACCCCAACTCTGGGGAATTTTAGAATCCATATTGCCACCAAGTAGAGCACAGCCTCCATATACTCGTAACCACCATTTAAGTGTTCAGCAGTAGGGCCTCTTAAGAGTGTCTCAAGGTTTTGCAACTAAAGCTGAGTCAGGAAGCCTCTCTCTATATATATAGCTAAGGCACTATAAAAAGACCTCCCAGATTAGTTTTGCCAAAGAGAACCATTCTACAATATGTAAATAATATTTTTATGTGTGTATCCCTACTAGGGAAATTTCAAAACAAAATACTATGAGTCCTAAACTTTCTTGCCTTTAAAGGCTATATAGTCTACCATTTAAAAGTCCAGAAAATGCAATATTTGGGATATATTTTTATTCCTGGATCATACCAATTATTACATCTCTAGATAGAGTCATACTCAAAGTAGTTCCACCAAAGACAAAGATACAGGTTTGACCCTTTGTATAATGGCTGAATTTCTAACATATCTGAATTCCCAATTTTTGATTATTGGAATAACCTCTCTATGAGACTATCAAGCACCCAATTTCAAGTTCTGAGTTCAAAGTTTCTAAACTGGAAGGATTAACTAAAATAATTTATTAATCAGGTAAAACTAGCTCTTATAGAAACCTCAGTACTCAATATTCCCAGTCTCCAAAGGCTCCTCTATTTAATTGTATCAAACAAAAAAAGATCTAGCTCTTAGGTGTTAACTCAGTATTTAGGAAAAGAACTGAAAACTTTGGCATATTTTTAAAAGAAATTTGGTGTTGTGCCTTCAGGGTGGCTCCACTGTCTAAGAGCTTTGAAAGTCACAGTACTACCTACTAAGGCTTTAAAAAATGCTAGAAAAAAATACTAGAATTAAAGGTACATGTATGTTAACTGGAAGTAGACTAACAAAATTCCAGGTAATCTTCCTAGATAGCCTAAAACTATCAAACTTATGGCACCTAAATCCTGTTTCACTTATGTGCCTGAAACTTCTGATTTGACAAATGTAGCATGAATTTGAGTTGTATTAAAAGAAACTCAGAGCCAGATATTGGGGAAAGACTGAACTATCAAAGAGAGAAACACCACGGTAAAATCTCTCCCAGCTATCTTCCAGCTTCCTTAGCCTCACTCCTGGTTGCTTCTAATGACTCCTCTGTCTTCCTACGCCTGCCTTAAATACCTTTTTGCCCAGCTGTACCCAATCCACATTCAGATTAAAAGAGTGAGCTACTACTGTTTGGTAGGTAGGCCTTGAACTCACAGAAGCACAGAAAGATCTCTGTCTCTAGAGTTATGGGATTAAAGGCGTAGGTCATCACTCCTTGTTTTCTCTTATGATGGGATTAAAGGTGTGTGCCATCACTGCTCCGCTGTTCGACCTTGTACTCTCAGAGCTCCTCTGGATCCCCATACTTGGAAAAAGTGGGACTTATCACTGCTCTTGTTATCCCTTGAACCCCCGGAGATCCAGAAAGAACTCTCCTCCCAAGTGATGAGATTAATGCTGTACACTACCTCTGCATAATTTAACTGAGGGTTAATCTCTTGATATTTCAGGCTTTATTAAATATATAACATATCACCACAGACACATTTGTATACTAAGAACATCTCCTGTGATAACTGGGATGACTTAAATGACTTAAAAGCCCCCCGAGAATCCAAAAGAAATATTGTCTACTAATATGAATAGTTATATTCTATCAGAAATCATAAGGCAGGATATGGAGTGGGCAATCAGAGAAAAATTATTGAGGCTTCTCTATTATCCCCTTCTATTTTTGCCTGGAAGGCCAGACTGATGGCTTTACCAAACCATTTAAATCTACACTGTAAGAAACTATTCTCCATGATGTCTCTTCCAGGTTTCTGCCTTGAGTTCCTACCCTAGTTTTCTTAAATGACGGGCTGTGATAAACTCTTTCCTCTACCAAGTTTCTTTTAGTCTTTGTATTGATCACAGCAACAGGATGAATATAGGACAGTCATTCATACCAAGGTTAAGCAGAAGGAAATGTCTGACATGTCAGGCTGGTACAGAGGCAAAATAGGCAACCTTGAAACTCCCCAAAAGCTAGCACAATTCCCTCCAAAGGCAAAAAAAATTAAGCCTCAGTAGATGTTACAAGAAGGATAACAGGCTCTATAATGAGGATGTAGCTGAAGAGGACCATGAATCTATGTGGGGAATAAAATATCTTAAGCTGTCAGTGACAAAATAATTATTTAAATACATGACTCATTTTATGTGTGGAGAGACGCTGTCCTAGAAATGGTGACTTGATAGTTCCTAGAGCAGGAGCTAACTGCCAGTGTAAAGAATGCCATGCTGTATGGTTATGCATACCTAATAATACTGGCCATCCTTCTTCTTCCCAACTCTTTGCAGTACGGAGGACAGGTGCAAATCCAGGTGAGAACTGGCAAATTGACTTCATTCAAATACTTCCTTGAATCAGCATAAAGTGTCTGCTGGTGTTTGTTAAAGCCTTTGATGGTGTATAGTTGCCCTGCTACCACCAGCACTAGCAATAAGAAGGCCCTTCTAAAGGAAGTTGTTCCAAGATTTGGCTTTCCTTATTCATTTCAGTGTGATAATGGGCCATCCTTTATATTACTTTACCATCTTTTAATCTGTATTTAGAGCCCTATGAATAAAATATCTCACTCTGCTTAAAGACCATCATCCCCAGGCAAGGTTTATACTAGCAAAACTCTGAAAATAGCTGAAACTGTTGCCTATTACCCTAATGAGAGAACAGCTCAGAAATCTAACAACAAGCTCAGTTCCTACAAGTTATTACATGAAAGTCCATTCTTCAAACTAGATCTAATCTTAGATTCTGAGAAAAATCAAATGATGCAATACTTTGATTTTCCCCTCCCCCTTTTACAGAAACAAGACATTTTCTTAGTTACAGTTCTATTGCTGTGAAAACATATCATGAGAAAGACAACTTATAAAATTAACCATTTAATTAGGGGTTTGTTTGTACTTTCAGAGAGTAAGCCATAATCAGTATGGTAGGGAACATAGCAGTGGGCAGACACAGTGCTAGAGCAGTATCTCAGAACTTCCATGTAATCCACAAGCTCCAAACAAAAAAAAATGACTGGGTTTGGTGTATGCTTTTGAAAAAGCCCCCTTCCAAAAAATATACTTTCTCCATGAAGGTCATACCTCATAATCCTTCCTAAGCAATTTAACCACTAGGAACCAAACATTGCAATACATGAGCCTGTGAAGCCCATTTTAATTCATACCACCATAGACTTCCACAGGTTTCTACTTTAAACAAGGTGAGTGACCTCAACACTCCTTCTGACTACTGGGTTTATTTAAAGCTTCAATAACTACACCAAGAACTATCCTTGAGAAACCCACCAATCATCATGAAAGATAATGTCCACACTGAGGCCTTCTTTCTATGTGTGTTTCTAGTATGAGCTCTATATTAAGCCAACAACAACAGCCCAAGACCTAAGTACCCATATTTGAAGGACTGAAAACATCTTCGAGTCAGAAGGGAACATAATTTTTTTCATATAAAGGTGAGTTTCTCATTTGAAAGGAACCAGCACACTTACAAGGATACCAAATGTTCCCTGTGCACTATCAGTGTGTGATTTGTACAAGAAGGAAAGGAGAGCCACCCTGGCTACCAGAGTGAGGCAACTAAAACCATAAATCCTTTAAGTTTCCCATGTCCTGGGGCAACAGAATGTTTAATTCTTCTCCAAATAACCATCATCCATGACTCTGACTTATTCATTAGTGGTACTAGGGATAAAACTTTTGCATACCTCAGTCAGATAATGGGCTTTTGTTAGACTACTTAATGTATTTTCTGAATTTTATTCTTCTTGTTCTTGATATTCTGAAAGTGACCCAGCAAGAATCCCCACAGTAGTATCTCTTCTTCTCCATGGTATGTAGATAATAAATTCCTTGGCAATTATACCTTGTCAATTCTGTATTAAGATCCCTCTCTTTTCTCAAAATTTTTCTATATCTATAGCATATGTTTGAGTCCAGAGATCAGCTACTGCTATAAGCTTACAGGACACTGGATGCTTTCTGTCTTTCTCTGGTAATGATAAGGTTAATATACTGTTGTACCCATAGTCCCAGACCCATCAAAATATACCAGAGAGAATTGTCAACTTCTGGGTACATTACCAAATTGGAGTCTTTTCTACATTTCTTCCAGATAAACCTCCTATGGAAAAAGAACAGATACAGCCTCAGGGCTACTAAGCAATCTTGAGTTCTGTGGCCTAAATACTGATGACCCAGTGCATCATGAGGGAACTGGAGTATACTCAGAAGCTTATTTACACCTACAGGAGTTTTAATTCAAAAAGGTCAATCTAAAACCTGTCCTTGGCACTACAGCAACGTGGGAGGCCACCTTAATTGCTATCAAGATACAACCAAAAATTCTTAACTCTCTTGTAAATGTTCCTGCATAATTGCAAGGCCTTAGATATTTTGACAGCCTATGCAGAAGGAATTTATGCACTGTTTAACAGAATACATTGCATTTGGATTAAAAATTCACAAAAAAGTTGAACAAAAGTTTATACAATTAAATATGATTAAAATATACTAAATCTTTTGGAATAGAAAAAATGGTTTAAAATGTTTGCTTCTTTTCCAGAGAACCTGAGCTCAGTTCTCCTTACCTATACTAGCTCCCAATTACCTGTAACTCATGTCCAGAGTATTTAATGACTTCTGGACTCCATAGGAGCTTGCACACATGTGACATTCACCCACACAGACATGCATATATCACACATAAAAGTTTTACTATATACTCATATAGTTTCTAATATCTATAACAGCTATAACTAGGCATTTGTAGTAGGACTGGCCCATAGGTTCAAGAAAATCCACTCAAACCAGTTGCCAAGGCATGCACATAACATATATCCTTAAAGGCCAACCTGGAGCTTTCCTGAGGGACTAGCAACAAGCACTGTCAGAGGTCCTGATGGTGCCCAGCCAATGAAGAACCAGCAATTCGATATCACTAGATCATGACACAGCCTGGGTGCTAGGAGGTTTTATAAGGCACTCTCCATTGCTGAACAAAGAGTTAATCTTTTGCTTTATACATAACTTCCTGTGCTTGAGACATTGGATCTTCTCACCCCTCCTCCAGAGAGACTTTAGGACCTGAACTGCAGCAACAAGCATTTTCTTTGGATCCATGAGGAGCTGTCTATGAGAAACAGTAGCCCCAATAACTACAACAATTACATTTTACCAACTTGTGCTTTTGCTCCTTGTATCCTAAACTTAATAACTTGATTTGAATCTTTTAAATTCTAACCATTACTACAAACAGAAGTTCTGACATCCAAGACTACCAACCAGCTTCTAACTCAAAACATAAAATGGGGCCTGCTTTCTCATCCTTGGACAGAATCAAGATAAAGTTTCATGTTCTTTTTTAGGCTGGACCTCTGACCTTCAGCAGGATAGAAGCAGCTACAGAAGATGAGTCATCACTCTTCTGTACCCAAAAAGATTATTAGGACAACAGTTGTCATGAAAGGATTGAGGTAAGAGAAGAAAACAGTGGAAATTCCAGAGATTAACATATGAAAAGCATCAGTATGGAAAAAGTAGAGGCCCTTAGCCCACATAGGATTTATTCAACCAAAGCAGTATGCTCTAAAAAGCCCACCACATTATATAAACTTAGAGAAACATGTAATTTGTAAGTGACCCATAAAAAGTTGTGAGTTCTCCCCCTTTTTTCTTTGTCTTGGAATCAGGCCACAGGCCAGCTCTGGTGCATCTCCTGTAATAAACTATCTCCTTTCCAGTAACTATCCCTATGTCTCTGCACAATTCATTGTAAAGAGGTACAAGAGCTTGGACACTGCAGTGGCTGTCTTCCAGACTAAAATCCATGCCTTTAATAGTTTGACTTCTGATCTAGATAACCATTTCCTTCCCTGACTACTAGAGGATTTATTGGGTATATGAATCATTTATTAATTATTCATTCACTGCCTTCCAAAATCTTTTAAAATCAATTTTATTATTCTTTCTGATCATAAAAACTAAATGTGTTATTCTTAAAAAAAATATGTTATGGCAAATTCTAAAAAATAATTTAAAAATAATCTATAACCCAACCAACAAGAAATAATCACTATTATGACTTAGACAAATTTCCTCTTCATATTTCTATAGAGTGAAGATGTAAGTATACTTCTTTGTTTCCAAAACTGGCAAACATCCTGTTCATTGAAATTTTTCACTTAGCATTACTGCACAAACACTTCCTCATACTTTAAATATGTTTAAAAACATGTTAATGGGAACCTTCCTTCTAGTAGGAATGAGTAAGTCTCCTAAAAATTATTCTGTGACAAACTAAAGACCATAAAGTAAATGCTTGTAGATTTTAGAAAGAAGTCAAAGTTTGGAAGAAGTGACCTGCACTGAATAAATTACACATCTGCAGACAAAAGAGAATACAACTGTGAGTCAGCAACAGAACTAGAAAATTTTTTAAATCAATCTTTTAAATGAAAATAAGAGTATTTTCTCTCTTAATCTCCTTGAAATACAGCATTTTTTCTTCTTCCCTCAGATTCATTTACATAAGTAGCTTGAGACAAAGCCTCTTACAGATAGCAGCTCAAAGGTCACATTAATGCTTCTGTCATCAAATCAATAGGGACAGGCTTTCCTTTGGGACTTTCAAAAGGGACTAGATATCTCTGGGCACTGGAGCTTGAGATGGAGCTGAAAATGAAGGTGGAGCTCAAGACATAGCTGCTGTCTGAGCCTGAGTTTTTGTTGTAAACTTTGCCTGACCTCAGCCTGTCAGGACCTGAGATCCTTAGCAGTGAAGGCTAGGGCATATTTCCATAACTCAGGGTGAGCAAACAATCAAGTGGAATACATTCGCAGCTTATGCCTTCAGAAATATAAGTTATCATTCTGACACTGGCCAAAGCCTAGGCATGCTTTCTGAGTCACTCTGGACTTTCATACACTTTTTCTCTGAAGTTATTGAACTCTATCATGTAGTTGCCTGGCTGCTTAGAAACAGCATGGCTTTCGATCTCTCTTCTTAAACTTCCTTCTGAGCCCATTTCTAAATTTGTTTACGAACAAGACAAGAAACCCAAAAGTAACCCCAATTTTTCTAGTAAAAGTATCATAAGATCACCACACTTTATATAAGCCAAATAATGTTACTCTTTAAGAGATTTTCTATTTCAGAGTGTTTAGCTATAATCCCTAAAGAAACTATTAGGAGGGAAAAAGGAATGGTTACAGGTTAAATTTTAATAGATGAATTAAAATTAATTTCTACAATATATTCAAACAATCTAAAAGACACCAAGATAGAGAAAATAGAAATAGAAAATTAAGAAAGAACAATTAAAAAATACAAATAGTAAGGCCATAGTCTTAAAGATAAACATATTAATAATTACATTAAGTAATAGAATATATACTCAAAAGCAAATGTCAGAAATATAAAAAGAAAAGTATAACTTAAATATGACCTATTTATAATATGTAGACATAAAATACAATATAGACATGAGGAAAATGAATTGACATAACATAATATTTTTCAAATCAAGCCACAAAAATTATATTAGCACCAGCTACAATGAAAGTTATTACAAAAGCTGAAGAACATTTTTAATGGTAATAGAATTAGTTTGTCTAGAAAACAAACCCAAATGTACATGTGCTTAATAATGAACCTTTGAACTCCATGAAGTAACACAAGGCAGAATTAAGATGAGAAACAAAATTCCATTCTCATAATGGAAGACTTAAAAATATCAGAAATTTCTAGTATATATATCCAAATATTAGGTATAAATGTAAAGGATCTCAACAAAACTAACAGCAGGGGGAACATTTAATATTTATAGATAATTATACATTACCCCAAGAAGTATACACTTATTTTCATAGCCATAGCATACCTACAAAGGTAGAGAGCATATGAATAACCATATAATAGATCTCAGTGTACCTAAAAAACCTTGAAATAATACAGAATATATTCTCTGACAATAGCACAATTAAATTAGAAACTAATAACAATAAAAATAACAGAAAATAAAAAGAAAGTTGAGGTTATTGTACTAGGCTATAGAATTTATTATAGAACAGTAATAATTGAGTATGATATAAATGGAAAGATAGAAACTGACCAATGCAACAATTACAGAAATAGGTTGCATGTAGGATCAGAACCTTCTCAATAATGTTGTCAAGGCAATCCAGTGAAGAGACAAAAATATGTCAATAAATCCAAATGTTAGTGATGGTATGGTGCAACTGAAATAGTCATTGATTGCTAATAGAAATGTAAAATATCTTTGGAAAGTGTCTTAGTTTAGGTTTTTGGAGCATATATTAGACCTCAACGCTCACACATTGTAATTCACTTCTGCCAACAAGGCCACACCCACTCCATTGAGGCTTAATAGTGCCACTCCCTATGGGCCAAGCATTCAGGCACATGTGTCCATAAGGGGCACACCTATTCAAACCATCACATTCCACACTCTGTCTTCCATATGCTTATAACAATATTATAATACAAAGTGCATTTAGTCCCTTTGAAGATGTAATCAAATGAAGATGTAATCAAATCAAAGTTCAAAAGCTCCTATAATCGCATATTCTCAACAATATTTTAAAGCCCAAAGTTCCAAGTCTCTTCTGAGATTTATACAATCTCTTATCTGTAATATTCTACAAAAATCAAATCAAAAAGCAGATCAGAAACTTCCAATATATAATGGCATAGGATATACATTATCATGCCAAAATGGAGAAAAGGGAAAGACAGTAAGGAAATACTGTGCCAAAGCGAGACTAAAACCAACTGAGCAAACTCCAAACATTCTATCTCCATGTCTGAAGTCACAATGCTCTTCAAATCACCAAATCCTCTTGGTTTTGTTGACTGCAGCACACTTTTTTCTCTTGGACTGGTTCCATGCCTTGATCCTCGGCAGGTATCTTATATCTCTAACATCCAAGGCAATCCAGGCTTCCATTTTACATTCACAGCTTCACATAATGCCTTCTTTGGGACTCTATGCAGGGATACTCCCTGCCACATGGCTAGCCTCAGCATCTTTCCTTAGTCATGAATGAAAATTCCATAACTGTAGTAAGACAGGCCCATAGAATCAAGGAAATTGGTTCAAACCAGTTACCAAGGCATGAACATAAAGTACTTTCTCGTGAGCCCACCTGAAGTCCACCTGAAGGCCTAACAAAAGGTGTTGCCCAGAGTTCCGGTTTTCTTGGAATCTGCTTAGCATCAGATGCTGTCATATCTCCTGATTGAGCCCAGCCAATGAGGGACAGTTAAGCAATCATCAGAATGTGACACCGCCTGAGTGCTGAGAGGAGGGTACATAAGGCTCTCCCCTTTGCTGAATAAATGAGTTAGTCCTTTTCAACTGACTCCAGGACTCTTATCTGTTGACTATGAGTCTTTTTGCCTCCTCCTCCAAGAGAACCATTAGTGCCTAGCAACACATAAACTATTTCTTCTATCCTTGATTCTATAGCTAAAACCACACAGCAGAACCTACCAAGTTCTGCTGCTTTCTGGGGCTGAATCATGGCCCTCTCATTTGATTACATCTTCACCAGGTTTTTGTTTTCCATGGTTTTCTATACTGCCTAGGCTTGGCTGTCTAGGAACTTACTCTGTAGACTAAGCTGGCCTTGAACTCAGAGATGTTCCTGCCTCTGTCTTCTAAGTGTTGTGATTAAAGGTGTGCCCTACCACACCTGGCCCTAGGCTATCCTATTCATTCACAAGCTGGAAGATTAGTTGATGGTGATTTGCTCTAAGGTCTCCACTCTAATTAATCCATTTTGCATCAGACTTTCCTATAACTCCTTGAACACAGAATTTAGCTCAATTTTACTTCCTGATGAACATTTTTTATTTTCTTTGTTCAGCTTGCTTTAATAAGACTACATGGTAGTAATCATATAACAGAGTTAATAGAGTCTTTTGGGATTTCAGATGGCTAAAAGCAGCCACATTCATCACCAAAATGTCACAATGATATCAAGAAAGCATACTAAAATTCTTCTCCTCTAAAATATCTTGAGCTAGGCCTCTACAGTTTAAATCACCCTTAGCACCACTGTCTTCAGTGCTCCTACTAGTATGGCCCATTAAACCCCAGTTAAAGTATTCAATGGCCTTTCTAAAGCAAACGCCCAAAGTCCATATTACTCCAAACAGAAACATAATCATTAGGGCTATCATAGCAATACCCTAATCCCTGGTACCAACTTGTCTTTTAGGGGGTTTCTATTGCTATGAAAACATAACCATGGCAACTCCTATAAAGGAAAATATTTAATTGGGGCTGGCTTAGAGTTTCAGAGGTTTAGTCCATTATTTTTATGGCAGTATGCAGGCAGATATGGTGCTGGAGATGGAGATTGGAGTTCTACATTTTGATCCACAGGCAGCAGAAGATAGTATGTACTGGTCATAGCTTGAACATATATAAGACCTCAAAGGTGATCTATGTAGTGACATACTTTCTCCAACAAGGTCTCCCCTAATCCAACAATGCATAACACTCTAACAAGCTCTACTCTACATCTCTTAATAGTGTCATTTCATATGAGTCAAGAATTAAAATATGTGAGTCTATGGAGGCTATACCAATTTAAACCACCACATAAAGAATTGGAAATTTCTTATGATATGTATTTCTCTTTAAACACACCCAACTGTTTTATTCTTTATCTTTATTACTCAAAAGAAATGTAAGCACATATTTATAGAAACCTATCTACAATGTTAATAGAAGCTTATTTATAGAAGTCTATCCACAATGTTAATAGAAGCTTTATTTATAGTAAAAAATTGAGAAAACTGTTGTCCTCCAGTGAGTCAATAAATTAAATGGGTTATCAACATATAGTAGAATACTACTCAGTAATTAAAAAAAGAAATAGCTATTGCTATGGCCAGCAAAGCCAACAATTCAGAAAGCAATTGTGCTGGATGACAGAAACTCGTTAGGAAGCTTATACAGATTATATGATTTTGTTTATGTAGAACTCTAGAAAATACACAATAATCTAGAGAAACAGAAAGCACATCCCAGAATGCCTGAGATATGCAAAGTGGAGGATGGATTGGAATGTACCACACACAATCTTTTTGTGGTGTCTTAGTTACTTTATAATTACTCTGACAAAACACCATGACCACAGCAAAATATTTTTTAAAAGTATTTAAATGAATTTATAGTTTCAGAGGGTTAGAGTCAATGATGGTATGCCAGCATGCAGCTGGATCAGCATCTGAGAGCTCACACCATGAGACAAAAATCACAAGGAAAAAAGATAAAACAGGCTTTTTGAGACCTTAAAGTCAGCAATTATGGACTCAACTCTTCCAACAAGTCTTCAGTACCCAATCCTTCCCAAACAGTTCTACCAACTGGGAACCTGTTATTCAAATATGTAAGCCAGTGATAACCATACTCATTCAAAACAAGACACTACATTTAGTTACCACATGCTTGTGGATATAACATAATGAGTAATGTATTAAGTCCAACTTCAAAAATCCCCATAGTATTTCAGTTCTCATATCAATTTAGAAGTCCAGATCTTTGATACTCAGACACAAATCCCGAGTGAAAGGAGAGATGAGCAGATTCAAGCACCTGGGCTGCCCATCCAAAGAATTCTTATCCAGGGCTGGGGTCATATCCAAGGTTCTGATCTCAGACACTTGCTAGCAGACAGGCCCTGGCTTTAGGTAGGAGGGGTCTTGCTCAGGGACTCCTAACAGAAGGGTCCCTCCCACAGCCCATCCCCACCTCCAGGGTGAACTGCATAAACAGAGATGGACTGAAGTCTTTGAAACTCAGACCTGTATCCAAATAGGAGTCAAAGATCATACAGACCACTTGCTCAGAGCAGATAGAAGACACACAAGCCCTCTAGCCACAACTGACTGGGAGATGACTAAGTGTGAACCACTGAAGCCATGGGCAGATACCAGTGCAAGAATACATACAATAATATAAAGAACAATAACACTAGAAGAAACTGGTGGTTCTACAACTACAAGACCTGAACAGTACATTGAATAGGAAGCAGAAGGAAACAACAGCAAAAACACCTTTAAGATTATTTAAGCCTTAAAAGAGGATAAGAAAAATTCCCTTACAGAAATAGAAGAAAATACAACCAAAAAATTGGAAGAGATAAACAAATCCTTGAAAGAAAACCAAGAAAAAAAAAGGCAAAAAATGAAAGAAACATTCCAGGAACTAAAAATTGAAATAGAAGCAATAAAAAAGGCACAAAATCAGGAAAGGTGGAAAAGGAAAATCTGAAGAAAGGAACTAGAACTACATGTAAAAGACAACAGAATACAAAAAATGGAAGAGAGAGTCTCTGGAGTGGAAGACTCAATAGTGGAAATAGATATATCAGTCAAAGAAAATACTAAAACCAAAAAAGCCATAATACAAAATGTTCAGGAAATTTGGGATACCATGAAAAGACTTAACCTGAGAATAATAGGAATATAAGAAGAAGAATAGCAGCTCAAAGGCACAGATAATACATTCAATAAAATCATAGAAGAAAACTTTCCTACCCGAAGAAGGAAATGCCTATAAAGATACAAGAAGCTTACAGAACACCAAAAAGATATGACCCCCAAAAAAGTCAGCACGCCACATTATAATCAAGCCACAAAACATACAGAAAAAAGAAAAAATTTTAAGAGCTGCAAAGGAAAAAGGCCAACTCACATATAAAAACAGACCCATCAGAATAACGCCTGACTATTCAATGGAAAAGATGAAAGCTAGATGGGCTTGGTCAGAAGTTATACAGACACTAAAAGAGCATAGCTGCCAACTAGACTACTATAACCAGCAAAACTATCAATCACCATAGATGGAGTAAACAAGATATTTCATGACAAAGTCAGACTTAAACAATACCTATCCAGAAATTTGGCCCTTGAGAAAGCATTAGAGAGAAAACTCCAACTTGAGGATCCCAGATACACCCATGAAACCACAAATGACCAATAATCCCACAGAAGAATAGCCCAGGGAATGGAAATACATACAAGCTACCACCAAAAATAACAGGAAATATCAATCAGTGGTCACTAATCTCCCTTAATATCAATGGACTCAATTCACCTCAACCTTAAAGACAGACACAGGCTCAGGGTAAAGGATTGGAAAAAGGTTTTCCAATCAAACGGTTCTAAGAAAAAAGCTGGTGTGGTCTTCCTAATATCTAACAGAGTAGACTTCAAACTAAAATCAATTAAAAGAGACCAAGTTGGTCATTACTTATTCATCACAGGAAAAATTGGTTAAGAGGAGATTTCAATCCTGAATATTTATGCCCCTAATATAAGGGCATCTACCTATGTAAAAAAAAAAAAAAAAAAAAAAACCACTGCTAAATCTCGATCCCACATCACACCCTAATGGTGGGAGGCTTCAATACTCCACTTTCAACCCTGGATAGGTCAAGCAGACAGAGACTCAATAGAGAAATAAGGAGTCTAACAGAGGTTATGATGTAAATGGATTTAATAGATATCTACAGAAGCTTCCACCCAAATGCAAAGGCATATACATATTTCTCAGCTCCTCATGGAACTTTCTCCAAAATTGACCACATAATTGGTCATAAATCAAGTATCAACAGATACAAAAAAGTGAAAATAATCCCTTGTAACATATTGGAACACCAGGGCCTAAAGTTAGAGTTCAACAACATCAAAAATCAAAGAAAGACTATGAACTCATGGAAACTAAACATCACTCAGCTGAACCACCCCTGGGTCAAGGAAGAAATTAAGAAAGAAATCAAAGTCTTCCTAGAATTTAATGAAAATGAATCCGTAACATACCCAAACTTGTGAGACACAATAAAAGCAGACTTAAGAGGAAAATTCATAGCACTAGATGTGTATATGAAAAGCCTAGAGAAATTCCACACTAGAGAAGTAACAGCTCAGCTGAAAGCCTTAGAACAATTAGAAGCAAACTTACTTAGTAGGAATAGACGGTGGGAAATAATCAAACTTAGAGCTGAAATCAATACAATTGAAACAAAAAGAACAATACAAAGAATCAATGAATCTAAGAGTTGGTTCTTTGAGAAAGTCAACAAGATAGATAAGCCCTTATCCAAACTAATCACAAAACACAGGAAGAGTGTCCAAATCAATGAGTCTGTCACCCTGCACAAAACTCAAATCCAAGTGGATCAAAGACCTCAGCTTAAACCCAACCACTTTGAACTTAATAGAAAAGAAAGTGGGAAATACACTTCTACAAATTGGCACAGGCAACCACTTCCTAAATATAAGACCAGTGGCACAGACACTAAGACAAACAATCAATAAGTAGGATCTCCTGAAGCTAGGAAGCTTCTGCAAAGCCAAGGACACTGTCAATAGGACAAAACGACAGCCTACAGAATGGGAAAAGATTTTCACCAACCCTACAAGTGACAGAGGACTGCTCTCTAAGGTATATAAAGAGCTCAAGAATTTAGATCCCAAAACCTTGAATAACCCTATCAAAAAATGGGGTTCAGATCTAAAAAGGGAATTCTCAGCAGAGGAAGTACGAATGGCTAAAAGGCACCTGAAAAAGTGCTCTTCATCTTTAGCCATCAGAGAAATGCAAATCAAAACAACTTTGAGATACCACCTAACACCTGTTAGATTGGCTAAGATAAAAGGCACAGATGACAGCCTATGCTGGAGAGGATGCAGATCAAGGGGAACACTCCTCCATTGTTGGTGGGAGTGTAAGCTTGTTCAGCCACTTTGGAATGCAATATGGTGGTTTCTCAGAAAATTGAGAATCAGTCTCCCCAAGGACCCAGCAATACCACTTCTGGGTGTATACCCTAAAGAGGCACATTCACACTCCAAAGGTATTAGCTCAACTATGTTCACAGCAGCATTATACGTAATAGCAAGAACCTGGAAACAACCTAGATGTCCCTCAACTGAAGAATGGATTAACAAACTGTGGTACATCTACACAATGGAATACTACTCAGCAGTAAGAAAAAATGATATCCTAAAATTCACAGGCAGATGGATGGATTTGGAGAATATCCTCCTGAGCGAGGTATCACAATCTCAGAAAGATAAGCAGGGGATGTATTCACTCATTAGTGGTCTCTAAACAAACAAACAAGAAAAAAAGCCAAGCATGCCCAAGCGGCAAACCACAACCACTGAACATCTTGGGATCAGAAACACTCTGTACTGACCCTTCGGACCCCACTCCAACTATAGGAACACCTGACTCACTCTTGAGGGAGGGTGGACAAAACTGGATTTGGCCAGGAGTGGAGACTGATCCAAGCATTATTGGGTCAGTGGGATCATAGGATTGTCTGCTCCCTGCCCAGGGAGGGGACGGGGAGTTGCAGAGAAGTAAAATGACCTGAAGTGGTGGGAGGGGTAGGAACCTTGAATAAGGATATACAGGGATGGAAAAAAAAATTCAGAGGGAAAGCTGAACACAAAGTAAATATATGTGTAGCAATCTTATTTGCATTATCACCCTTGATAAGTCATGCTTATGATTTTTATCCTCTTTATAGTTATTGTTAACTTTTCAGCATTTTAAACTCATTTTACTGTTTTTTTGATAAATACAAAATAAATAATGAAAAAAAAAGAAATGAAAAGGGGGACATAACAAGAGACCCCCAGGAAATCCAGAGAATTTTCCGATCATACGTTGAAAATCTGTATTTCACAAAAATGGAAAACCTAGAAGAAATGGACAGCTTCTGGATAGGCACCATCTTCCAAAATTAAATGAAGACCACATTAATTACCTAAACAGGCCTATAACCCTTAAGGAAATTGAAGCTGTCATTAAAAGCCTCCTCAAAATAAAAGCCCTGGTCCAGATCGTTTCAGTGAGGAATTCTACAAGACATTCAAAGTAGAATTACTACCGTTACTCCTCAATCTATTTCACACAGTAGAAACTAAAGTAATATTGCCAAATTCCTTTTATGAGGCCACAATAACCCTAATACCCAAGCCACTCAAAGACACAATAAAGAAGGAGAATTACAGACCAATTTCCCAAATGAATATTGATGCAAAAATTCTCAACAAAATTTTAGCAAACCATATACAACAATATATAAAAAATATCATCAACCACAACCAAGTAGGCTTCATCCCAGAAATGCAGTGCTGGTTTGACTTACAAAAAACCATAAACGTTATCTATCATATAAACAAATTAAAGGAACAAAACCCCATGATTATATCCTTAGATGCTGAAAAAAGCCTTTGACAAAATCCAACACTCTTTGTGATTAAAGCCCTAGAGAAATTAGAAATACAGGGAAAATACCTAAATATAATAAAGGCGATTTACTAGAAGCCAATAGCCAGAATGAAACTTAATGGAGAAAAACGTAAAGCAATCTCACTAAAATCAGGAACTATACAAGGATGTCCTCTCCCCCCTTATCTATTCAATATAGTTCTTGAAATTTTAGCTAAAGCAATAAGGGAACAAAAAGAGATTAAGGGGATACAAATTGGAAAAGAAGTGAAACTATCTCTATTTGAGGATGATATGACTGTATACATATGTGACCCACAAAATTCATCCAAGGAACTGTTATGGTTGATAAACACCTTCAGTAATGTAGCAGGATACAAGATTAACTCAAAGAAATCAGTAGCCCTTTGTACAATAAAGATAGAAGAGCTGAAAAAGAAATAAGAGAAACATTACACTTCATAATAACTGCAAATAGTATTATATATCTTGGAGTATATATAATATAACCAAAGAAGTAACAGATCTATTTGACAAAAACTTTAAATCACTGAAGAAAGAAATTGAAGAGGATATCAGAAAATGGAAAGCTCTCCCATGTTCCTGGATAGGTAGGATCAACATAGTAAAAATGGCACTTCTACCAAAGGCAATCTACAGATTCAATGCACTGCCCATCAAAATCCCAACACAGTATTTTTTGGACCTTGAAAGAACAATACTCAATTTCATTTGGAATAACAGGAAAGCCAGGATTGCCAAAACAATTTTACTCAACAAAAGAACTTCAGGAGTTATCACCATCCCTGATTTCAAATGATACTATAGAGCTACAGTAATAAAAACAGCATGGTACTGATATAATAACAAACTTGTGGATCTATGGATTTGAATTAAGGATCCGGAAATTAACCCAAAAACCTTTGAATACCTGATCTTTGACAAAGAGGCCTAAAATATTCATTGGAAAAAAAGATAGTATATTTAACAAATGGTGTTGGCATAGCTGGATGGTGATGTATAGAAAAATGCAAATAGATCCAATCCTATTACCCTGCACAAAACTCAAATACAAGTGGATCAAAGACCTCAACATAAACCCAGCCACACTGAACTTCATAGAAAAGAAAGTGGGAAATACCCCCCAACGAATAGGCACAGGTAACCACTTCCTAAATATAACACCAGTAGCACAGATATGACAGGCTACAGAATGGGAAAAGTTTTTCACCAACTCTACAAAGTGACAGAAGACTGATCTCTAAAATATATAGAGAACTCATGAAACTAGAGCCCAAAACCTTGAATAACCAAATCAAAAAATAGGTTTTAAACTAAAAAGGGTATATACTCAGCAGAAGAATTATGAATGGCTGAAAGGCACTTGAAAAAGTACTCAAGTTATTTAGCCATCAGAGAAATGCAAATCAAAACAACTATGAGATATGACCTTACATCTGTCAGATTGGCTAAGATAAAAGTCACAGATGGCAGCCTATCTGTGAGAGGATGCAGAGCAAGGGGAACACTCCTCCAATATTGGTGGGAGTATAAGCTGGTTCAGCCACTCTGGAATGCAATATGGCAATTTCTCAGAAAACTGGGAATCAATCTCCCCAAGAATCCAGCAACACCACTTCTGGGAATATACCCTAAAGATGCACATTCACACTCCAAAGGCATTAGCTCAATTATGTTCATAGCAGCATTATTCGTAATAGCAAGAACCTGGAAACAACCTAGATGCCCCTCAACTGAAGAATGAATTATCAAAACAATGGTACATCTTCACAATGGAGTAATACTCAGCAGTAAGAAAAAATGATATCCTAAATTTCACAGGCAAATGGACAGATATGGAGAATATCCCTCTGAGCAAGGTATCACATACACAGGAAGATAAGCAGGGGATGTACTCACTCATTAGTGGCTGTCTAACAAAAGCAAAGCATGTCCAAGCTGCAAACCACAACCACTGAACAGCTTGGGATCTGAAACACCTTGGACTGGCACCTTGGATCCCACTCCCTCCAGAGGAACACCTGATCCAGTCTTGATGTTGGGGTGAGGAAGGCAGATCTGCCTGGAGTGGATGCTGAACTAAGCCACCTTGGGACCTTGAGACCTCCTGCCCTTGCTGGGGAGGAGATAAGGAAATGGGAAGAAGAGAGAGTGACTGGGAGGGGCGGGAGTAGTAGGGAGTTTAACAAGGGGATACATGGTTTAAAAATGAGACTTTGTTCATAAATTTTAAAAAAAGTTCAAATCTCTTTTGAAAATTAAAAAATTCTTTTAATTGTAACTTCCTATAAAATCAAAAAGCAAATTACATATTTTCAATGCACAATGCAATAGAAGACAGTGCACTTGAGAGTGAATAAGCAGTATTTGTTGTCCTGATTATGAGCTATCTTAATGCAATATTTCTCACTTACTTCCTTTTATGCAAGTTTCATAACTTTATTCTTCCTTACAGTCAAATAAATTCTGTCATATATATGTACCATATTTTCATTATCCCATTTCTATATCAATTCTGTTTTCTTGCTATTGTGAAAAGAAGATTTAAAAATATGTATGGACAAGTATCCCTGTGGAACATACAGAGTGTTTCAGTTCTCTGTCCCAGTGTAATGTGGATGATTCATCTATCTTATCATTCTACATTTTTCTGAAAATGGTCTACATTGGTTTCCATAGTGGCTATATATTTCCAACAACAGACAATAAAGGCTCTGCTTTCCATATCCTCTCACCAGCCTTTGTTGTCATTTTATTTCTGGATGGTAGTCACCATGGCTGAGATGAAATAGAATTTCAAGGCAGTTTTAATTTTTATTTCTCTAATGGCTGGGAATGTGGAACACTTTTAAAAATAATTTTTAGCTATTTGTCTTTATTTTCATTGAGACTTATTCTGCTCTTTTTTTCAATGCTTTTTTGTTCATTTTCTAAAAGACAATTTAGTAATTTTATTACTTAAAGATTATTTTCAAGCTACAGTCGATTTAAATTATATCATAAGTTAATCATGTTTAAGAACAGAATGAGGATACTATTATATTCCATACTCTTATGTAAATTTGTCAAATCCCTACCCCTCTGTTGTAAGCAAAACTTTTTTTTTTTTTTTTAGCATCTTCAACTGGGGTTCCTTCTTTTTTTTTTTCTTCTTTATTTTGTATTTATCAAAAAAAAAACAGTAAAAAGAATTTTTTTAAAAAAAAATGTCGAAGAGTTAACAATAACTGTACAGAGGATAATAATCATAAGCATGGCTTATCAAGGGTGGAAATGCAAATAAGATTGCTACACATATATTTTCTTTGTGTTCAGCTTTCCCTCTGAATTTTTTTTTCCATCCCTGTATATCCTTATTCAAGGTCTCTTCCCCCTCCCACCACATCTGATCATTTTTCATCTCTGCAACTCCCCATCCCCTCCCTTGGCAGGGAGCCGACAGTCCTATGGTCACACTGGCCCAACAATGCTTGGATCAGTCTCCACTCCCGGCCAAATCCAGTTTTGTCCCCCCTCCCTCAAGAGTGAGTCTGGTGTTCCTATAGTTGGAGTGGGATTCCAAGGGTCAGTCCAGGGTGTTTCTGATCCCAAGCTATTCAGTGGTTGTGGTTTGCTGCTTGGGCATGTTTGGCTTTTTTTTCTTGTTTGTTTGTTTAGAGACCACTAGTGAGTGAGTACATCCCCTGCATCCTCTGCTTATCTCTCTGAGTTTGTGATACTTCGCTCAGGAGGATATTCTCCAAATCCATCCATTTGCCTGTGAATTTTAGAATATCATTTTTTCTTACTGCCAAGTAGTATTCCATTGTATAGATGTACCACAGTTTGTTAATCCATTCTTCAGTTGAGGGACATATAGGTTGTTTCCAGGTTCTTGCTATTATAAATAATGCTGCTATGAACATAGTTGAGCTAATACCTTTGGAGTGTGAATGTGCCTCTTTAAGGTATACACCCAGAAGTGGTATTGCTGGGTCCTTGGGTAGATTGATTCTCAATTTTCTGAGAAACCTCCATATTGTATTCCAAAGTGGCTGGACAAGCTTACAATCCCACCAACAATGGAGGAG